>PVIA01004482.1:0-136979 GCA_004024845.1 Tonatia bakeri
TTTCTTTCTTTGCCTTGTTTCTACTCCCTACTCTTTATTATGTTTCCTCCCTCTACTCTCCAAAATAATTTTTCTTTCTATTAGTTATCTCATACCTGTTTTTCCTTTCTTATAGTATTCTTAATCTCTTTTCTCTTTAATTAATATTTGCTCATTTGTTGTTGATAGTGTGGTTGTGGGTGGGGGTTATTTTTGCAAGTGTGGGTTTTGTTTCCTGGGTTGTTCTATTTTGTTCTGGCAGCAGCTGTATAACAGCATATATGACATGGTGGGCAGTGTGACTCTCAGTCAGCCAGATGGAGGGAGGGACCCACCAAACAATGATACAACAACAACCAAAATCCATCTACAACAAGAGAGCCCACATAAATGACATAAACGGCATCCCAAGAGCATCCAGCTCAGGAGATCAATGAGACTGTACCATTGAGTCCCAAAATACTCCTACCACAGAAGGCCATCTGAGGAAGACATGGAGTCAAAGCATATCAACCTAATATGCAGAAACAAACCAAAAGAGTCACCTAAAATAGGGAGAGACAAAGAAAGAACCCTCAGTCAAAACGAAAAGAGGAATCTCCAGAAAAAGCACTAAATGAACCTGAGGGAAGGGAACCATCGAATACTGAGTTCAAAATAATGGTTATAATGATGCTCAGGGAGCTCAGTGAGAACTACAAGAAACTCTATGGAAGCTAACAAGGAACTTATTGGGAACTACATGAGCATGAAAAAAGACATAGAAACTATGAATAAGAGCCAGGAGGAAATGAAGAATACAGTATCTGAACTAGAAAGAATTAAAAGCAGACTAGATGAAGCAGAGGATCAAATCAGTGACCTGGATAACAAGGTAGAAAAAAACACCCAGACAGACCAACAAAATGAAAAACAACTCAAAAAAACCCAAGACAGTTTAAGGGAGCTGCAAGACAACATGAAATGTAATAATATTCACATCATAGGGATACCAGAAGGAGAAGAAAAGGAGCAAGGGATAGAAAACCTGTTTGAAAAAGTAATGGAAGAAAAATTCCCTAACTTGGTGAGGGAAAAAGTCACTCAAGTCCAAGAAGCACAGAGGATCCTAATCAAGATAAACCCAAAGAGGCCCACTCTAAGCTATATCATAATTAAATTGGCAAAATTTAAAGACAAGGAGAGAATCTTAAAGGTAGCAAGGGAGAAATAGCTAGTAACATACAAGGAAGCTCTGATAAGGTTATCAGCTGATTTCTCAACAGAAACACTACAAGTCAGAAGGTAATGGCATGAAGTATTCCAAGTAATGAAAAGCAAAGGCCTGCAACCAAGAGTACTCAACCCAGCAAGGCTCTTTTTCAAAATGGAAGGTGGAATAAGGAGCTTCCTATAAAAAAGAAAAAAGGCTAAAAGAGTACATCTCCATCAAATCAGCAAGAAATCCTAAAGGGACTGCTTTAAGAAGTTGAAGAAAAAGAGAGAGGGGGAACATAGGTACAAAGGGAAAAATGTTAATGAATAAGTACCTATCAATAATAACCTTAAATGTAATTGGCTTAAATGCTCCAATCAAAAGACATAGGGTAGCTGAAAGGATAAGAAAACACAATTCGTATATATGCTATCTACAAGAGAGCCACCTCAGAATAAAAGATACACATAGGCTGAAAGTGAAGGGATTGAGAAAAATATCCTAAGCACACAGGATATTCTGTGCTTAGGATATTTTAAGCACAAAATATCCTAAGCACACAGACATGAAAAAAATCTGGTGTAACAATGCCTATATCAAACAAAATAGACTTCTAAACAAAAGCCATAGCAAGAGACAAAGAAGGTCACTACATAATACTTCAGGGAGTAGTCCAACATAAGGATATAACCCTTGGAAAGATAGGCACCCAACACAGAAGAACCTAAATATATAAGGAACATCTCGGAGGACTTCAAGAAAGATATCGACAGCAACACAGTCATTGTAGGAGATTTTAACAGCCCACTGTCAACGATGGATAGATACTCCAAAAAAGGATCAACAAGGATATTGTGTTACTGAATGACGCTCTAGATCAAAAGGACTTAATTGGAATTTATAGAATATTTCATCCAAAAGAAACAAAATATACATTCTTTTCCAGTGTACATGGAATATTTTCAAAGATAAACCACATGGTAGGACACAAAACAAGCCTTAACAAATTGAAGAAAATTAAAACCATATCAACATCTTCTTGGTTCACAATGGATTGAAACTAGAAACCAACCTTAGGAAAAAAACTCAAACATTCAAATACATGGAGATTGAGGTACATGTTATTAAATAATGAATGGGTTAACAGTTAGATCAAGGAAGAAATCAAAAAGGATCTGAAAAAAATGAAAATGAACACACAACAACCCAAAACCTTTGGGACACAGTGAAGGTCATTCTCACAGGGAAGGTGATAGCAATACAGGCCTACCTAAAGAAGACAGAAAAATCTCAAATAAACAACCTAACCCTACATCTACAAGAACTAGACGAACAACAACAGAGTCAAGAGTGAGTAGAAGGAAGGAAATAATCAGGATCAGAGCAGAATTAAGTAACATAGAAATTTAAAAAAAAAAACAATTTAAAGGATCAATGAATCCAGGAATGGTTCTTTGAAAACATAAACAAAATTGAAAAACCTTTAACCAGATTCATCAAGAAAAAAAGAGAGGACTCATATAAATAAAATCAAAAATGAAAGAGCAGCAGTTACAACTAGTACCACAGAAATACAAAGGATTGCAAGAATTTACTATGAACAACTATATGCCCAGAAAGTGGACAACCTGAACAAAACAGATAAATTTCTAGGAACATCCAATCTTCCAAATCTGAATCAAGAAGTAGAAAGCCTGATTAGACTGACAACAATCAGTGAAATTGAAGCAGTAATCACAAAACTCCAGGTACACAAAAGCCCTGGACCAGATGGCTTCACAAGTGAATTTTACCAAACATTTAAAAGAGAACTAACTTCTATCCTTAAACTATTCCAGAAAATTTAAGAACAGAAAAGACTTCCAAACTCTTTTTATTAGGCCAGTATTATCCTAATTTCAAAACCAGGTAAAAAAAAAAAACAAAAAAAGAAATCTATAGGCCAATGTCATTGATGGCCATAGATACCAAAATCCTCAACAAAATATTGGCAATCCAGATCCAGCAATACGTTAAAAAGATCATATACCATGATCAAGTGGGATTCCATCCCAGGGATGCAAGGATCATAGAACATCAACAAATCAATAAATGTAATACACCACATAAACAAAATGAAAAGCAAAAATCACATCACGATAATATCAATAGATGCTAAAAAAGTATTTGATAAAATCTAGCACCCATTTACAATAAAAGCACTCAGCAAAGCTGGAATGGAGGGAATGTACCTCAATATATATAATGAAGGCCACATTCAAGAAACTTAGAGCCAACATCACACTCAACAGACAAAAACTAAAAGCTTTCTCCTGAAGATCAAAAACAAAACAAGAGTGTACTGGAAGTTCTAGCTACAGTGTTCAGACAACAAAAAGAAATAAAAGGCATCCAGATTGGAAAGGAGGTAGTGAAACTGCCATTATTCACAGATGACATGATAGTGTACAAAGAAAACCCTATAGTATCTACCAAAACACTACTCAACATAATAAGTGAATTTGGTAAAATAGTGGAATAAAAGGCAATATTCAGAAATTGAGGGCACTTTTATACAGCAACAATGAAATACCAGAAACTAGGGGAAAAAAATCCCATTAACTATAGCAACAAGAAAAATAAAGTACCTAGAGATAATTTAACCAAGGGGGTAAAAGACTTGTACTCAGAAAACTATAGAACATTAAAGAAAGAAACTGAGAAAGATACAAATGGAAGCATATACCATGTCCATGGACTGGAAGAATTAACATCAAAGCAATCTATATATTCAATGCAATTACTATCAAGATTCCAAAAGTATATTTCGCAGATCTACAACAAGCATTTCAAAAATTTATACGAAACCAAAAACAGACCCCAAATAGCCTTAGCAATCCTGAGAAGAACAAAGTAACAGTGATCACAATACCTGATATCAAACTATACTAAAAGGCCACTCTAATCAAAACAGTCTGGTACTGTAATAAAAACAGACGTAAGATCAGTAGAACACATTAGAGAGCCCAGAAATGAACTCATGTCTCTATGGTCAATTAATATTTGACAAAGGGGGCATGAGCATATAATGGAGTAAAAATAGCCTATTCAATAAACAGTGTTGGGAGAACTGGACTGATACATTCAAAAAAATGAAATTACACCATACACCAGAATAGACTCAAAATAGATAAAAGACTTAAATGTAAGTCATGACACCATAAAAGTCCTAGAGAAAACCATAGGCAATAAAATTTCAGATATCCCACACAGAAATATTTTTGTTTATATATCTCCTAGGGCAAGGGAAATAAAGAAAAAATAAACAAATGGGACTGCATCAAATTAAAAAGCTCCGTATGGCCAAAGAAACCATCATAAAATGAAAAGGGAACTGACCACATGGGAGAACATATCTGCCAATGATACACCAGACAAGGGTTTGATCTCCAAAATATACAAAGAACTCATCTGACTCAACACCAGGGAAACAAACGATCCAATTAAAAACAGGCAAAGGACCTGAATAGACACTTCTCCAAGGAGGACATACACATATGAAAAGATGCTCAGCATCACTAGCCATCAGAGAGATGCAAATTAAAACCATAATGAGAGACCACCTCACACTGGTCAGGATGGCCATCATTAATAAATCAACAAGCAACAAGTGTTGGAGAGGATGTGGAGAAAAGGGAACCCTAGTGCACTGTTGGTGGGAATGCAGACTGGTGCAGCTACTGTGGAAAACAGTGTGGAATTTCCTCAAAAAACTAAAAATGGAATTGCCTTTTGACCTGACAATTCCACTGCTGGGAATATATCCTAAGAATCCAGAAACATCAATTCAAAAGAACTTACGCACCTCTAAGTTCATAGCAGCAGCATTTACAACAGCCAAGATTTGGAAACAGTCTGAGTGCCTATCAGTAAATGAGTGGATAAAAAAAACCTGTGGTAAATTTATACAGTGGAATCCTACACAACAGAAAGAAAAAGGAACTCCTTCCTTTTGAGACAGCATGGATGGAACTGGAGAATATCATGCTAAGTGAAATTAGCCAGTCAGTGAAATACAAATACCACATGATCTCACCTATAAGAGGAATCTAATGAACAAACTAAACTAATGAGAAAAACAGAACAGAGGCATGGAAGTATGAAACAGACTGAGAGCAACCAGAGGGGCAGGGGAGAGAGATAATGGCTGAAGGGAGAGGAAGGGACTAGTCAAAGAACATGTATGACTGACCCATGAACATGGACAATAGTGCGGGGAGCAGGGGGTGGGCAAGGTGGAGGGAAAAGGGGGGAAATTGGGAAAACTGTAATAGAATAACAATAAAATTTTTTTAAAAAATGGCCATTGTAAGAAGTTTGAGTTTACTCCACATCCAAGGAAACTGATCAAGTTTTTCAGTTGGCTGACCACATGATTCATCCACAGTAGGACTTTTTTGTGAGTGTAAAAGAAGGCATTATTAATAATGACACCTGGATAACTTGTTTAAACCAGACTGCCCTGGGTAAACAAAGACCTAAACAAAAAAGTGAAAAGGTCCAACTGCATTTTAAAAACTCTTTTGCTTGAGAAGAATAAACTGAAATAGGGCAAAAGTTGAGGCAGGAAGTCCAGAAAGGGGTGGTGCTTGATGACTCCGGTAAGTTAGTGCTTGAGAAACTACAACATGTATTTGAGATATACTTTGGAGGTAGACTCAAAAGAACTTCGTGATATTTGGTCAAAAAATTTATTCAAGGATAAAAGTGGTAATATGGAAAGTAAAGTACTATTAATGGAGATGAAGTATATGGAGTATACTAATTTAGTGTACAATATTTTAGAACTTTTTAAGATATTATCACTTGTATAGTCAACAGATAGGTCTTAACAGAGTTGAAATATTCCATTAATTTATAAGTCTATAAATTCAAAGATTAAGAGGCAATTCTTTTAAACCTTCACAATTAATTAATAGTAAATGTTAAATTTCGAAAGCAGAAAAAGTTGCTTATAAAATGGAAGTTTCCCAGAGCACAAAATGCAAAGAGAAAACACGTCCTTATTCTTATCCCACCCCTCTTTTAAAAACTAAACATTTCCTCCTTACTAGTCACAGGTCCAGAAATCAGGTAAAATTGTGTTGTGCCAATACGACATTATAAAGATATTTGTATATTCTCAGGACTCAGTAACTTTGTTTTGGGAACCCAGTTTTCTAATTTAAAATGTGAGATAATAATAACTTCTCCTCCTTAGGGTTATTATGAGATTATTATAGGCTTCTCCTACAAGGGTAAAACAGTACCACAGTATGCAGACCTATTCATTAGGGTATGAAAAGCTAAAGAATAAATGTGCAGCACATCTTGATTATATTCAATAGAAAGTAGTTTGAATTTGTATTAAAATATACAAGATACATGCCCTGGCTGGTGTGGCTCAGTGGATTGAGTGCCAGACTGCAAAGCAAAGGGTCACTGGTTCGATACCCAGTCAGGGCACACGCCTGGGTTGCAGGCCAGGTCCCCTTACTATGGGATGTGTGAGAGGCAACCACACACTGATGTGTCTCTCCCTCTCCCTCTCTTCCTTCCCCTCTCTCTAAAAATAAATAAAATCTTTTAAAAAAAAGGACTTTACAAAATTGTCATTGTCATTTTTTCTAAATATTTAAAAACATTGTGGTATACAGTCCATGTAAAAAGAATCTTTTCTGTTTCACTGGTTATTTGGATTCTCTCATTAAATGCACACTCTTCTGGGAGCCTTATATTTAAAAATAAACACACACACACATACACATAATCAAAGGCAGATTACAAAGAGAATGTAAAATCTCAGACTGTCCAGACCACTAAATAAATGGCACCAAACCAGAAGGGTAGGTTTCTTTTTCTATCTCCACCACTTAAGTGCAAAATTAGTTGAAGTTAGAAATCACATCTTATCCTATTATGTATCCCAAGCACCCAGCATGACAGTAGACACATAAAATATTTTTTGTTGAATGTTTAATGAATGAATGTGTCAGGCAGTGTTCTAGGAATTAAAGTACACTATATGAGTACTTTAACATTTTACCAATTAGTTTCAGAGATGGTAAATAATCAAGGTCTCACAGTTTCTAGTGAGTCAGGTGATGAAGTTGAGAATAGATCCAGCCCTGCTGGGGTTCAGGCCAGGTGACCCTATGCTGTCAACTGAAGAAGTGTTATCTTAGAGGTTCTTAGGTCTCAGGTTCTTGAACATAACCTCTTTCAGTATAAAAACAGAACTAGTTACCACCCTCTAGCCAAATAGAGAGTCACTTTAAAGCATGCAAACTGAGGTTTCAAATTAAAAGAAACAATTTAGCATTTCAAATTACCAGTGAAAGAATTCTCAAAGCTTTAATAATCACATAAACAGTTGATATTCTTCTTTAAGGTAAGAGTTTTCAGTTTCATATTGTGGATTACTTTATGAGAGGAAAAAAGGAGTGAACCACCGACTTCACCTATACCTACTAGTCACTGAAAAGAAACCTTATCATCACTGTGGAAACAAGAGAAAATACTTCAGAAATGTCATTAAATTATTAATCCATGTCATAAAACAGACTACAGGCACTGTCATGTTGTAATAAACCTTAGAAGAAAAGAGCTACCAGACCACCCAGAGGTGCCTAGGAGCCCTCAGCAGCCAGTGGGGACCACACTTTGAGAACTACTGTTGTAAGAAACGAAACTGCGTACTCTGCAGTAATTCAGGACTCGTTGTTGTTTTTTTGTTGTTGTCATCGAGGGAACACACTGTCCTTGTAAGCCAAAAACATCAAAGTGTAAAGACCTCTAAATTCTTCTGAATCACTATCATAACCCCAAACTATCTTGTTTACAGGATGTAGTCATGTAGTTGTACTTAGTAAGGTAGTGAACTTCTAACATGTGTGTGTGTGTGTGTGTATGTATAGTATATATACACATAAACATAGTTCATACTTATCTTTTATTTCTTTCTTTTAAACAATAGAACTATCAGTCATTTGGAGGAAAACACTTGCTGCATTTCTTCTTTAAGATTTTACTTTAAATAAATGAATTAAGAGATACCTAATATCAGCCTCTAAACCAAACCAAACCAAACCAAACCAAACCACACCACTATGGCTTTTAAAACTGCCTAGATGGTTATATTCTTTTGGTTCTCAGGCCAGCACTCAATCCACTGAGCTACAACAGCCAAGGCTGGGGATTAGATGGTTATATTCTTACAGCTATCATGCTATCACTGAGAGCAATTTGCAACTGCCTTCTTAATCAGCTCATGACCTACAGAAGACAGTAGTCTTGGTACTTTGCAGTAAGAACCCAAATATTTATTGGTCACTGGTTATGTGCCAGGAAGTATTAGATGAACTGAGGATACAGCAGTGTGAAGAGAAGAAAAGTATTAATAGTGTAAAAATCTTCTTTATCACCTTAGAACTTATATTCTAGTTAGGAGGAGATAAATAAATAAAAGGTGATCAAAGGAAGGGCCAGTAGGGAGGAGGAGGGATATAGATACTTTATCAATAGAGAATTCATTGAGAAGGTGATCTGTAGGAAGACAGTGGGGAAGACAAGTGGCTATCTGGGAAACAATATTTTAAGCAAGTACAAAAGCCCAGAGGTAAAAGCTTCCCTGGCATGTTCAAGGAAAATCAGGGAGGCCCACAAGCACAGAGTCAGCATGATAACAGATAAGGTGGAAATGTGCTGGGAGACTAGACCTTGTAGGGCCTAACAGATGACTGCGAGGATTCTGGCTTTTACAGTGATGTGAGAAAACATTGGAGGGATCTGAGAAGAGGAGCGACATTATCTCTCATATCTAAAAGGAGCATTCTGTCTGCTCTGTTGAGATTAAACTCTAGTGAGGACACATAAGAATTTAATTTAGTTATTAGAGACACTAGTTATCAAAGGCTATTGTAAAGTGAATATAAGTGTAGGCTAGAGATATAAATTTGGGACTTATCAGCATATATGTAGAATTTAAACCCAGACCTTAGAAAAGAACATGCAGGAGGAAGCAGGAAAAAAGCAAAAGAGTGCTAGGGACTAACATCCAGGGAACTCCAGCCAGACAAGAACAGCCAGAAAAGGAGGTTGAAGAAAGTGAGGCAAAGGGAAATACACTGTGCTGCCCCAGAAACCATTTGAAAAAAGTGTTTCACCAAAAAGAGAATGGATAACTGTATCAAGTACTACTGATAAGCCAACTAAGGTGAAATGTCTGTTTCGATTTTGTTTGTTTACAATGTTCTTTAGATTCCACATATAAATGAAACTTTCTTGTATCTGTCTCTGTCTGACTTATCTTACTTACCATAATAACCTCTATGTCCATCCATACTGTTGCAAATGGTAAGATTTCATTCTTTTTTTTATGGCTGTGTATTTACATATGTAGTGCTGCTTTTTTTATCTGTTCTATTAATGGGCACTTGGGTTGCTTCCATATTCTGGCTATTGCAAACAATGCTGAACTGAATATAGGAGTGCATATATTATTTCAGATTAGTCTTTTGAAATTCTTCAAATATATACCCAGAAGTGGAATCACTGGGCCATATGATAGTTCTTTTTTTAGTATTTTGAGGCCCTCCATACTGTTTTCCATGGTAGCTGTACCAGTCTGCATTCCCATCAACAGTGCATGAGGGTTCCCTTTCTCCACATCCTCACCAAAACTTGTTTGTTGATTTAATGACAGCCATTCTGACAGGTACGAGGTGGTATCTCATTGTGGTTTTAATTTGCATTTCTCTGATGATTAGTGGCACTGGGCATCTTTTCATAAAACATCCTTATCTTAACTGGGAAGACATAATAGCATGAAGATGCCAGTTTTCCTCACATAATTTATCAAATGAAGGAGATCCCGATAAAAACACCAATATATTTTATCTGGAGCCAGACGAGTTTATTCTTACCACGTGCATAAAATTAAACATGCAAAAACAGCAACAAAAATTTTGAAAGAGGAACAACGGAAGTGGCTAACCCTACCTGGATTATTACACTGTAGAGTCTCTACAACTAAGAGGGTGGTACTAGTGTATGAAGAGCCAAAAAGCATAACGAAATAGAAGAGTCCAGAACTGGACTCAAACATGTATAGAAATTCAGTGTTATTTTTCAAATGATATTTCAAATCACTGGGAGAAAGGTAGAAATTATTAAACTCCATTTAATAAATGGAACTGGGACAAACAGACAGCCATTTGGAAAAAGTTAAACTGGATTAGTATTTCACATCACACACAAGAATAAATTCCAAACAGATCAGAGATCTAAGTGTACAAAAAATAAAACCATGCAATACTTAAGAAAATATAATAAATTTTTTACAACGTGGATATGGAGAAATGCTTCCAAACTGGTTTTAAAATGAAGTTGCAATTAAGGAAAAGATATATTTAACTATATAAAGAAAAAAATCTTTTGTATGCAAAATGACTGTAAGCAATACTAAAAGGCAAATGACAAGCTGGGAAAAATATCTGTAATAGATAATACAAAAATGCACCTAATTTATAGAGAACTATTAAAAATTAAGGGAAAAAACAAAGAAGCTACTGAAAAAACAGGCAGAGGATACTAACAGTTCAGAAGAACAGATATACAAAAATGCATGAAACACTGATCTTAACATTACTTGAAGTCAGAGAAAAACAAATGAACACTACACCTGTTATCTATGAGATGAACAAAAATTCAAAAGCTTAACTTCATTATTTGTGATAGAGAAACAGGCACTCAGACATGCTGATGTGACAGTATGATTCTACAAGCCCTGTGGAGGGAAATTTGGCGACATCTAACAAGACTCACCCACTGATGTAGCCAGCAAATCCATTTTGAAGACTGACTTTAAAGATACAACTCCAAGAATATGCAAAAAGCTTATGCTTAAAATCATTCACCGTAGCTTATTTTATATATAAAATGTTGCAGATACCAACACAGTGTAAACTACCTAATGCCTAGACAATAGAGACTGGCTGCACAAACTATGCTGGTGCTCTGTGGCAAAAAGGAACAAAGAATATCTCTATGAAACTGATAGGAAGTCATTTGCAGGATATGTTTCTAAGTATAAAAAAAGGAGGCAAAAGAGTATATGAAGAATACTCTCTGTGAAGATATCTGTATCATTTATATATTATATGTGTGCATATATTCATAAAAATGAAAAAATATGGGTCTTTCCTGAAAAATCCCTGTAATATATATTTAATCTGAGTCATTTAAATGTTTTCTATATTTAAAAATGTCTTACTGACTTAATGAACATGAGTGTGGTTGGGTGAAGGGCAGAAATGAACTGAACTAGATATTCAATGATAAGAATGTTCAGAAGGAAAAAAAAACCAAATGCTTTTCAAAAATATTGATTTTACTAAGACGTAATTTATATATAATGAAGTGCCCCCTTTGAAGTGTAAAATCTGATGTGTTGACAAACGTACTGGATATACCCTTGCACTAACTACCACAAACAAGATCTAGGACATTTCCATAACCCCCAGACCTCATTTGCTCCTTGTAGTCAATCAATTCCACCCCCGATGTCTTCCGTTACTACAGAAATTAGGTTTCTCTGTTTTAGAAATTCATATGAATGAAATTAAATACAGTGTATTCTTGAATGAAGTCTTTCATTCAGCATAATGTTTATCAAGATTTATCCATGTTATTTGTGGTACCTTTATTTTCTTTATTCTTTAGTAATATTCCATTGTATAAATATTCTACAATTTGTTTATTCATCCAACTTTTGATAAATATCTGAGTTGTTTCTAATTTGAGGCAATTATGAATAAAGCTGTTTAAGAACATCATGGTAAAGTAATTCTGTAGGCATTTTCTTTTCTCTTGGCTTTCCATTTCTCTTGGGTGAATTCATAATAGAATCACTGGGTCCTATGGTAAAAATATAAGAAAATTCAAAGCTGATTTCCAAACTGCTTGTACCATTTTACATTCCTATCAGCACTTCATCCTCGTCAACAATAGGCATTTTCACCTTTATTTCTTGCCACTGTAATAGACAGCACTCATATTATAGTTTTAATTTGCACTTCCCTGACTTCCATGACTTATGATTCTAAGCATCTTTGCATGTGCTTACTGGCCATTCACAAAAGTTCTTTTATAAAAAAATGTGATTTTTTTTGTCAATTTTTCACTGGATTGTTACATTATTACTGATTGATATGAATACCTTATATATTTTAAATATAAATTCTTTGTCAGATATCTATCTATATCTAACAAATATTTTTGTAACTCGCTTTTTCATTTTCTTAATGGTATCTTTCAAAGAGTAGTGTTTAATGTTGGTGAAGATCAATTTATCATTTTTTCTCTTATTGTTCTTGTTTCATGTGTTCTACCTGAGAAATTTCTGTCTACCATAAGGTTATGAAGATTTTCTGATAGCTTTTTTCTACAATTTTTATAAGATTAGATTGTATGTTTATACAAGGCACAAAAGATAGGTTGACATTCATTTTTATATATGAATATCTACTTGTTTCAGCACAATATGTTAAAAACACTATCCTTTCCACATTAGATTACCTGTCCCGCCAACTTGATGAAATTCAGTGGAACATATGTGTGGTTCTCTATCTGCATTTCTTATTCTGTTCTATTGATTTATGTCTATCCTTAAGCTAAGACCACACTGTTTTGATTATTACAGTCTTGAAACAAAGTCAATCATCTAACTTGTTCATCTTTTTCAAAGGTTTTATGGCTATTCTAAGTTCCCCACATTTCCATATAAATTTCACAATCAGCTAGTCAATCTCTAAAAGCCCTGCTGGGTTTTTGATTGAGCATGCAACAAATCTGTAGTTCAATTGGGAGAAATGATGCCTACCAATTTGATTCTCCCTACACATGAGCAAATTATCTCTCTAAATGTACTTAGGTCTTCTTTAACTTAACAATGTTCTGTAGTTTTTGGTATACAGGTCCAATTTACCCATAGGTACTTTGTTTTTGATGCTATTTTAAAGGTGTTTTTAAAATTCTAATTTAATTGCTATTACATAAAAATATGACTGATTTTTATAAGTTGATATCATGTCCTTGAGCTTGCTAAATTCACCTAATTATAGAAACTCTCAAAAATAAATTCTTTATAATTTTTTATGTACATAATTATGTCACCTGCAAATAAAGATAGCTTAGTGTCTTACTTTTTATCTTCTATGCCTCTTATTTTTTTGTCTTACTTTATTGCATTGGCTAAGGCATCCAAAACATCAGAGATAAGATACATTGTGAAAGAAGCACTTTGGTCCCATTCTTAAGGAGAGAGCATTCAGTCTTGAATATTACTCAGTGGGTTTTTGGGAGAGTTACTGGTATAGTAAATCTGCAACCATTTTTCTTTTAATGTATTAGAGGACTGAACAAGTAAGTAAATGCATTGAGGTTCTTGGTGAACCAGTTCCTACTATGAAAGAAAGGAGAATAAAATGTGAAATAGAAGAGAGGACTGGACTGTTAGAAAGAGAACCAGGATGCAGGAACTGGAGATGGCCTATAGAAGTAACTCTCCTGAGCAGTTTGGTACTAAGGAAAGCAGTTAGAGAAAGGGTCAGAAATAAAAGAGGGAGTTTTCAGAGAGGAGAAATAAGAACATGTTTTTATGCTGATACGAATAAGCCATAAGATTATAATCCACAAAATAAGAGTGAAAAAGTGAGCAGAAGAAAAAAGTGCTGGTGATTTTGTGTGTGTGTGGTGGAGGGGGTGGGGCTGAAATGTAAAACCCCAGTGGTGAGGTTGACTTTAGACTAGAGAATGGCTAATTCAGCCATAGAACAGGATGGAAAGCATATGTGGATATACATGCAGGGAAAAGTGCAGATGTGGCAGAAGAATGGTTCTGATCTATTATTTACTTCAACTTTCTCAAAAAAGCAGGAAGCATGCTGTAAGTTATGAGTAAGGAATGGAAAGAAGTTGTTAGAGATCTGAAGAAAAAGAAAAATGTATCATATGTCATCCAGGGGCCTGGGAGAGCGAACGAAATAGGAAAAAGTACATATAATAATGACGTGAGACCAATCAGCATAGTTGCACATTTTTCTCCAGTGATATTTAGCTGCATGGGTACAGACTTGGTGCTGGTAAAAAGCACTGGGTTTGTCAGGTGAACAAGATGAAGGGGAAAAAGTTAAGAGAAATAAGCACATGTGCAAGGGAATAATTATAATTATTGACCATGAAATATGAAATTTCGTAGGGATAAGGGATAAGGTGGGGACCAGAGGGAATACTTCAACTGCAGTTGTGGAAGGGTGCAGGTATTGTTAACCAGGTCTCGGACAATACCCTGGGAACTAATGGGTGAAACTGGAGGAGAGAAAGGAAAGAAAATGAAAGACCAGGGTACTGAAAGGCTCATGTATGTAACTATTGAAATGACCAAAAATTATAACAAGAGTATGATGAACAAAAGAAAAATGAACCATGAATCTTTTCAGAAATTAGAGGAAATGACCTAGCCATTGTCTGATGGAACAGTATTTGTAGTTATAATAGGGAAGAGAACAAACAGCTCTTTTGAAATGAGTCAATGACATTAGATTTGAAATGTATTTTCTGAAATGGGATCATTAATAGGGTGTGAGGATTATGCCATTAGGGAGTTATGAATTTGAAAAAAGCATACTTAAAATAAGATTGTTATGATTTGATTTGTCAAATTTAATTCAATCTGAAATTTAAATTAATATTAGAAAAGGTCATGAGATGTTTGTTTATCAGAGGTGACAGGAGCTAAGAAAGATACACACTCATAACAAGTTTCACTGAAAGGCTCTCTAGGAATGTGCTGAACATAATTTCCAAATTACAGCACGGATAACTTTCAGTAACTCTGCAAAAAACCTGATTACACCAATGGCAGAATTTTGTACAGACTGCATTTTTCAGTAGATGACGACTGTCAATATAATTAAACACTTTTGGTGCAGACACTCTAACCAAATAGCAAAAAAACAAAACAAAACCCCAAAACAAAACAAAACAACCCTTCCCCAAAAAACCACTGCATAAATATAGGCCTTAGAAAATGCCCATTATTACCAACAGACATTACCTTAGTTCTGCTGTCAGGAGAGACGAATCCATAGACCTACACCTCACCTCATACTCCCGAGAGGACGTCCAGAGCGCTGAACACTACACCAGAGTCTGGGAATACAAAGATGACTAAAATGTGGTCCTCACCCTCAAGCAGGTCATATTTAATAGGCAACTCAGGCTAGGAAAGGAAGGAGGAGAAGAGCATGAAAGAGGAAATGAACATTTTAGGCAGAAGAGAGCATGAGAAAGACAGAAGGCTTGAAAAATGTATGTGTGCGTAAGAGTGAGAGGGGTGAAGGCAGAGAAATTGGGGTAGAGGGCCAGAGAGGAAGAGAAATTAAGAAGTTAGGATGACTTTATGGTTTTTAGTTTAACTGGGTAGAAAGTACTATCCCCAACATGAGAAATAAAGCATTTGCAGTGAAAGAGGAATCTGAGCATTAAGCTAAGGAATTTGGTGTCAGAGGCACATCTTAAGTGCCCATTAGTACTTAAGACTAACGAGACAAACTAAGACCCATCATAATACACATGGTAATAAAAACATGGACAAGGTATGCAAAATGGCATCACTTGCTTTAAATCCAGCCTCTGAATATGCTTTAAGACTTGTACAGAATTGTTGAAATTTTTATTTTGCAATGTTATTAAAAATCAAAAGATTTCGAAGAAAAATTCAGACTTCCAATTTCTCTTGGGGAAAAAAAAGATAATCCTAGGTCTATACGGCAAAATCCACTGCAGTTCAGTAGCAGGGTTTGCCACAATCCCTACTATTCAATCTTGTAACACTCTGCTGTTGCATACTTACTTAAGTTACCCAGTTAGATTTTATGTGCTTTTGAGTTTAGAAGAGGACTTAATTTGCTTGAATGTCCACAGATTAGTATGTAAAAACATGGAGTCTGAAGCCATGGAATCTGCCTAGGTGTTTAAATCTCAAATCTACCATTCCCAATGTGACCTTGGACAAATTATTAAATACATCTTTCCTTCAATTTTTTCACCTATTAAATGGAATCGTATCTACATAAGGATTATGCTGAGGACTAAATGAATTAAATGTAGGATGCCTAGAACACTAGCACATATTAAGCACTCAAAAATATGGTAGTTGTTCTACTAGAATGTAAACTCCATGCAGGCCAGAATTCCTGTGTTGTTTTCAAAGAAATATCCTATGCAACTGAAACAGGGTGCTCAATAAGTATTTGGTGAATGGATGGGTGAATAAGTAAATAAATAGCAATTATTGTTGTTATTGATATTAAAATAATCAACCTTTCTGCACTGACCAGCATGGCTTGGTGAGTTGGGCATCGTCCCTCGAGGCAAAAGGTCATTGGTTCGATTCCCGGTCAGAGCACACGCCTGGGTTGTGGGTTCAGTCCCAATCAGTACATGAGCACAGGCAACTGATGGATATTTCTCTCTCACATCTGTTTTCCTCCCTCTCTTTCTCTCTCCCTTCCCCTCTCTAAAAATAAATAAATAAATCTTAAAAAATAATAATCAACTTTCCTTACATTACTCTTTGGATACCAAGAGATAAATTATACCGCTTAGATTCTCAAATATTTAGGTATGCATTATTTAATACTTTAGAGATCAAATATTTCATTCTTTGAAAAAATTGCTTATATATTCAGATTACAGATAAATTTTAGATGCAGTTTATCACTTTATATATATATTTAGTATATTTTATTGATTATGCTATTACAATTGTCCCATTTACCCCCATTATTCCCCTTCACCTTGCACACCCCCTCCCACCCACATTTCCCCCCTTTAGTTCATGTCCATGAGTTGTACATGCAAGTTCTTCGGCTTCTACATTTCCCATACTATTCTGGCCCTCCCCCTATTTTCTACCTACCATCTATGCTACTTATTCTCTGTACCTTTTTCCCCTCTCTCCTCCTCCCACTCCCCTGTTCCTAACCCTCCATGTGATCTCCATTTCAGTGATTCTGCTCCTGTTCTAGTTGTTTACTTAGTTTGTTTTGTTTTTGTTTTAGGTTGTTAATAACTGTGAGTTTGCTGTCATTTTACTGTTCATATTTTTTTCTTTTTCTTAAATAAGTCCCTTTAATATTTCATATAATAAGGGCTTGGTGATGATGAACTCCTTTACCTTGACCTTATCTGGGAAGCACTTTATCTGTCCTTCCATTCTAAATGAGAGCTTTGCTGGATAGAGCAATCTTGGATGGAGGCCCTTGTCTTTCATGACTTGGAATACTTCTTCCTAGCCCCTTTTTGCCTGTAAGGTCTCTTTTGAGAAATTATCCGATAGTCTTATCAGCACTCCTTTGTAGGTAACCGTCTCCTTTTTTCTTGCTGCTTTTAAGATTCTTTCCTTCTTTTTAATCTTGGCTAGTTAATTATTATGTACCTTGGTGTGTTCCTCCTTGGGTCCAACTTCTTTGGGACTCTGAGCTTCCTGGACTTCCTGGAAGTCTATTTCCTTTGCCAGACTGGGGAAGTTGTCCTTCATTATTTGTTTAAATAAGTTTTCAATTTCTTCCTCTTCTCCTTCTGGCATCCCTATGATTCAGATGTTGGAGTATTTAAAGATGTCCTGGAGTTTCCTAAGCCTCTCCTCATTTTTTTTGAATTCTTATTTCTTCATTCGTTTCTGATTGGATGTTTCTTTCCTCCTCCTGGTCCACACCGTTCATTTGAGTCTAGTTTCCTTCCTGTCACTGTTAGTTCCCTCTACATTTTCCTTTATTTCACTTTTCATAGCCTTCATTTTTTCATCTAATTTGTGACCATTTTCAACGTGTGAGCATCCTGATTACCAGTGTTTTGACCAGTGCATCTGATAGGTTGGCTACCTCTACGTTGCTTAGTTGTATTTTTTCTGGAGCTTTGATCTGTTCTTTCATTTGGGCCATTTTTTGTGTGTGTTTGCACACCTGTTACATAGTAAGGGATAGAGTCTTAGGTGTTTACTGAGGCGGGGCATCCCATGTTGCTGCGTTGTGACGCTGTATGTGGGGCAGGAGTCCGAGAGGGAACAATGCCGCTTGCTCTGCTGTCTGGGGTTTTCAGTCACTTCCCCTGCTTCCCCCAAGCTGATTGGGCCCCTCTGGTGATGATTCCCAGGTGGGTGGGTTTGTGTACGTTCCAGGACTCTGTGGGTCTCTCTAAAGAACTCTTCTGTGAGGCTGGGAGTTTCTCCCGCTGCTGCCTCCACCCCTACAGGTGTTTTCAGTCAGAGGCTTTGAGGTTTTATTTCTCTTGCACTGGAATCCTGGGCTGTGGGGTGTGTCTCGCTCCCCAGTTGTTCCTCCTGGTTTATCTGCATGTGAATGTGGGACTACCCGGTCCGTCAGCTGCCACCTTGCTATGAGTCCTCTCCACCAGTCTACCTGTCTCCATCCCTCCTACCGGTCTGGATGAATGTTTCTTTTTTAACTCCTTGGTTGTTGGACTTCCTTACAGTTCGATTTTCTGTCAGTTCTGGTTGAGTTTTATTTTTAAATTTGTTATTGTCCTTCTTTTGGTTGTGCAAGGAGGCATGGTGTGTCTATCTATGCCTCCATCTTGGCCAGAAGTCTGATCACTTTATATATTTCTTGAGATGACAGCAGGAAATATTTCTGAAGAATTTTGCTCTAATCAGGATGCAACGGTCAACTGTATTAGTTATTCCTCTTTAGAACATAATGTTATTGTTAAGAGTCTCGCTAAAAACAAAACAAAAAATCCTGTGAAGAAGTCTGCCATTCTCCCACAACTATCTGGTATTGTAATTTTTGTATGAATTTCTACTGCAAATTAACTTTCTTAATGTATATTTTACCCATGAAGGTTTTTTTTTAATTGGCCTTTATAATATGAAGTGAAACTAGGGGGATAAAGTTACACAACATTCTTTTACAGTGTAATTCTAAAGTACCTTAAGGTTTCATAATATGAACAATGAACAGCTGTAATAGTGTTAACAATAAAAACATGAATAGGACTTGAAGAACAATGGAGTGAAAACTTAGATACACATTCTCTTTTAAATAAATATATACAACAAAATGAAAAAACTTATCTACAAAAAATGACTGAATTGTCCCAAGAACAGCCAGATGGGTGGCACATTAATTTGAGGGGCAACCACCAGTTCCAAGGCCCGGTTCAGTAGCAGCCTTGCTGCTGCTAGAGGAAGACCATCTATCTGACTTGGAGCTCCATGGAAAAGCCTCTTTCACAGGACACTGTCAAAAAAATAATAGCAATTGGTGGCAAATAATCAGGAATATCAGCATCTGAACTGTTAAAGGCTTCAAAGCTGCCAACCCAAAAACAACCAAAAATTTAAAATGGCAATCTGCAGAACAAGACAGCCACAGGGAGTTTTAAAAAGCATCAACATATTCCTTGGGAGGGTCTGTAAAACTTACACATGCACGGGATTACTGCCCTCTTTGAAAGCCCAGAGAGGACCCAGATATTTACTCATCCACAGTACATAATGAGTCCCTGTGGATCTGGAGATGACTGTGAGGAAATAAAAGCAAAAACAGATTTATAAAGTGTCTGACCTTTTAATGTATGTATTACTACACACAGAAATCCCTCAACAAAGGTAGAAGCCTATTGGTTCATTACTTTTAAAGAAAAATAACTGATCACTCTCTGACCATTAAAAATAAAGTGTAGTCATCACATAGTAAAAAGGGCAGCCAATAGAAAATGTCCTTGATGGAGCTCAGGTGTTGGACTTGGTGGAGAAAGATATAATAGTGTTATACAAGCTGTAAACATAGAACTGAGTAAGGTATTTGGGCGTACATCATATATATGTATGCATTTACTTTCTTCTGAGGCTAACCCCTCCTCATGTCGTTGAGAAACTGTTCTGTAGTGTGACTCCAACCCCCTGTCCAGTTTCATTACCTTCCCCCTGCCCCCGCCCCATCATTCTTAGCTCTAGCTAAACTCACTATTCCCCGTTTACTAGTTTGTGAAGTTGCCCAAATGCATATGTTCACACTCACGTTCCTCCTGCTCTGGAGTAACTGTCCTCTCCACTTAGCCAGCTTTCCACTTGAAATCCTATTTATCCTTCAAGACTCACCCCAAAATTCCACATGCTTTATGAAGCCGGGTTGGATTTTTCTAGTAGATCTGATATTTCCCTTGGTTGACTATCTAAGCCCCTGGTATTTTTTAATAGCACTTATATTTATGATGTGTCACAGATACGAGACAGGAAGCTCCAGAAGGGCAGGGTCTGTACTTTGCTCATCCTTGCTTTGCTTTCTGTCAGCATTTTGCATGGTGCTTTTTACATGGCATGGAACCAATTTTTGGTATACTGCACTGGAACACATCTTGTTCAGAAATTAGAAATAGTTTATGCTTTTAAAACTAGAATTTCTTATAATGTGAATCCATAATTTTTATCACTTAAGCTTCTGCCACGTTATATATGTATAGCAGTATTAAAAATCCATTATATATGGGCACATAAACCAATATTAGACTAATATTTTAAATGATATTCATCTCTAAAGATTCCAGCCATGCTATCCTTGAAAAAGGCACCCATTGTTCTGAGTTGTTAAATTCAGGGTTATATTTCAAAACTGACTGTGGTACTTAGCTTTTTATCTATGGTGATTTTTTTTTGGCAAGGACACATTCAAATGGAAGGAGATTCAAATGTGTGACAATGTGGTGCACGAACACCTACACACTGTTACAACGAAAAGTGCTATTCCATATCAAAACTGGACAACTTGGACAGTGCCTAGAGTCAATCTACTCCCAAATACAAAGTAAGCAAAGTTTTATATGAATATCCACCTTACCAAGGGTTTACACTGATGTCAGATATGGGAAAGGATACAGGTAACTCTTTTCAGTTGATCATGCTATCTAGCCCATGATAAACTCAAAGTTCTGGGAGCACTTTTGTGAAAAGTTAAACCATTTATCTTACGAAGTAATTACAAAGAAAAGTAATATTGCAAAAATAAATAATACAAAATATAAATTTATACTGTAATAAATTCTATTTTTTTAAACCACATATCAGCTCATGATGATGAATATTATAAAACTGTAAATCTTAGACAACTTCCTCAGCAATATGAGATACCAGCCAACAGTATAGGCAACAAATATTAAATTGAGCACCAAAGCAGTTCAAGCTTCTCAGGAGCACCACTTTACTGCACTCATCTGTGATTTCTCAATTCAAGAGTCTAGAGCACAGTCAAGTCAATAAATACAGAATGTATAAATATATCTTCTAGAAACTTGGAGATGAATAAAAATACAGTTTTCCTCACCAAAAAAACAAATAAAGGTAGTAAAACAAGGTACCAAATTATGAATTTGGTACTGTTCATAAGTACTATTACCACAGCAATAGTACCAGCAAAAAGCATTAGGAGTACCAGCAAAAAGCATAACCAATAATGGAGGTGTTAAATAAAATTCCAGGATTCTGAGCAGGGGGTGGGTGACATGATAAAAGTGGTGTTTAGGTATTAATGGCATTGTTACGAAAGGAGGAGGCAGAAGGAACTAGCACTGAAACTCAGATACCTCCACATGAACCCATGTTCGAGTTGTAGAAAGAAAGTGAAGGAAGAAAGAATGGATCTGTGGTCCTGATACTAAGATTTACAGGCTCCTAAAACCTGGCACAGTATATTGGGTTTGGTTTAGAAAGTTCTGGAGGGAAAAATGTAAGTATGATTCATACAAATATATCTAAACGAATGGAAGGAAATAGTTTACTTGTAGTTGTCTCTGTACTTCCTAGAAAAGTTCCTCTTAAGAGTTTTAAAGATTAATTGCTTCAGCATTATATCAAAAGAATTTGAGATATATGAGCAGAGTGGGAGGAAACCATCAAAAAATCCACAATTTAACAAAATTACATTTTGAAAAAAACCCTGTTTTTTTTTAAAAAGTCACTGAATTAGTTTCCTATTTTGAAAAAAATTTGAATGGCAACACTGAACTACTTTCTCCTTCCTGGGCTTTAGGTAATTTCGCTGACAAATGGGGAAACACATTACCTCCATTCCATGGTCTAAATATTCCTACAGAGGAGACCAGTGGCAACTGGGAGTAGTACCTGTAACTGCTGGGAGAGGGAAATGGCTCTGCTAACTTCAGCAAAGGTATGCAAACAAAGTGGCCATAGTGGTCCAGCCATTAGATTAATGCCTTTTATAAATAAATCATGGTCATTCCCAAAAAGGGCTTCTAAAGGAGCCTGTTTTGAAGCTTCCAATGGATAGAAGAAAATGTGTTCATTTTCAATGGCCATGAATTTAAGATAGTATATCAATCATTATTTACTTAATATAATCAGAAAATTTAAAGGGGAAAAAAACCATTACTATCCAATAAACCCATGTTACCCAAAGAACCTTTACTATCCAGTCTGGAGTTAAAACCTATGAAATTTATGAGAATATAAAGCTTTCAGGTTAAAAAGTAGATTTCTGATCTTTACAATCTACTCCAAAGCCAGTCTGTAAACTATGGGATCCAGTCTATTCTTATTTAGTACCCAGAGATACCAGTTTCTTTTGAAGGAGTCATAAACATGGTGAACATCTAGTGAAATGAAATCCTTTCATCGCAAAATGGAAGCAATTTCTTTTTACAAACTGGAGTGGTGACATGAAGCAACTTTCCCAGCCAATGGGATAACAAGCAGCCCATATCCCAAGGGAATTACAAAAAATAAGGCAGATGTAGAGGAAACAAACATCTAAGCCACAAAACAAATTTCTTGTTCCTTGTAAGTCTTCTCCTGTCATTTATTCTAACCACACTCACTATGTTAACTATATTTGAAATCTGTTGTCTCCATGTCTTGGCCCCCATGAACAATGCTGCAATAAACATAGAGGTATATATATCTTTGCAAATACATGTTTTCAAGTGTTTTGAGTATACTTATATACACAGAAGAAGGGTTGTAGGTCATATGGTAACTCTATTCTTAATTTTTTGAGAAACCTCCATACTGTTTTCCATAGTGGCTGTACCAATTTACATTCCCATCAGCAGTGAATGAGGGTTCCTTTTTTCCCATAACCTCTCCGACACTTCTTACTTGGCTTGTCCATAATAGTGTTCTAATAGGTGAGGTTATCTCATTATAGTATTGATTTATATTTCCCTAATAGCTAGTCAAGTTGAGCACTTTTTCTCATATCTGTTAGTCATTTGTATGTTTTCTTGGGAGAGGTGTCTGTTCAGGTCTTTTTCCCATTTTTAATTGGATCGTTCGGGGTTTTTTTGGTGCTGAGTTGTGTGAGTTCTTATATATTAACTACTTGCTGGTGCTGTTGTTTGTAAATATATTCTCCCATTTGGTTAGTTGCCTTTTGTTTCTCTGAGCGGTAAACACACGATGCAGTCAATGTGCAGATGACGTATTGCTGAACAGTACACTTGACATCTATACACTTTCACTGACCAAACCCACCTCAGAATTTTTTGAAAAACTATTAGAAGAGAGGTTTCAAAAACTATTTGACACGGTCTTTCTTCCTTGAAAGCATCTTAATACCACTCTTCAAGAAGGATATAATTATATCAATAAAGGCTTTATGCTTCTAAAAAAATCTGAAGAAGAAAAATAAACTGCACTGAAAAAGAAGTTTCTCAGTATTTTGTCTCAATCTACCCTTTTGGAAAATGTACAATGAAGAAAAATGAGTATGATAGTAGAAAGATACATATCTTCACTTGAGGCTCTGTTTGGCCAGACTTTGAAGTTGATTGAGAGACAGCAATAATGAAGCCATGGTTAAGAGATACAGAAAGCCCAAATTTGTATTCATCCCAAAGGACAGTGAACTGAGGATTCCCTAGGCCAGCAACAAGAAGATTTACATTTTAAAACTTTGTCAGAAACATCTTTTAAAAGCTATAAACATTACTGGTGAGAAACCTACCCAATCAAATAACTTCAAAACTTCATTATTTCCCTGTGTTTGTTTTGCCCCACTGTATGCATTAAAAATTATTAACCTACAAAGTCAGTCCTTCCTAGACATGGAACCAATGAGCCACTGAAAATGAGTCAATAGCCAGAAAGGGCAAAAAAAAATCTGTTGTCTTAGCCTGACTCTCCAATGTACCTGATATCCAATGTAAGTTCTTATACATTCACATGTCAACTAAGACATGGCTTTCCCAGAACTCTGTCACGTAACATGATATCTTCTGACTGGGCACGTGGTCCTGGTTACTTACACTCCACTCTTCGTTGGGGTCTAGAGTTCTGTCTTGAAAACCAGCTTGTAGAAACCAAGTCCTGATGACCTAGCTTAGATCTTACCTCCCTTTCCCTGAAAAGGCAGACTCTGATTTTATAGCAATTGCTTACACTAAAGTCTTATTTCAACCCATACAGACTTTCCTCTTTCAATTTGGCAGAGATTCCTGATGACCAAACCTACCAAAAGAAACATATAGGTAGTTAGTATTCCCTGAGTTAAACCTGAGTTTACTGGCCCTGGATAGCCAGCTCTACAAGGAGAGGTAATCTCTTGTGACCTCCAACCTGAGCAGGTAAGCTAACCACCTCTCTACAGTGGCCTGTCACTGAGTCCCTAGGATAAAAATTCTGTGTGAGAATGATAATATGCCTTAATGGTTGCTTAATATGACAGTGCTACTATGCTGTGCCAAGCAATTTCCATGACTTTTCTTATTTAATCATCACAACAATACTGTGAAATAGGGATGAATATAATCCCCATTTTACAACAAGGAGACGGAGGATCAGAAAGGATTCAAGACTTGCCCCAAAGTTAACAAGACAGTCTGACTCTAGACAGTCTTCTTGTAGAGAAATTCAGCAACTTACCAAGTATTTCATCAAACCTCTAACACCACTGGGCATTAGGAGCACCATCACTTTAGCACTAAGAGAAAAACAATACACTGCCAATTCAACTGAGAAAACTTTCCTATCAGCGCCACTTAGATGTGGGCCCTGACCAGTGCCAGACCCCGAACTGTTACCAGTCTGCAACAAGATAAGAAAAGAAAATGGGACTGTTTAGAAATTTGTATACCATTTTGATTTGACATGGCATTTTTTATCTTATTTATAAAAGTGGTAAAGTTAAAAAAAAACACCCACCAATAAACAAAAGTGGATCTTACTTCAAATAGCTTGAGAAGCATGAACTTAAAATTTTGACTCTCTTTGACACAGTCACCGGTACTCAAGTTCGTCCGTGCGCCAAGGCTGCTCCATAACCAGCTCTTGGGTTTCAATCCCAGATCTGGACAAGCACTCTTCAAACTCGGATACGGACCCTCTCTCTATTTTACCAGAGGGACTCGGGCAATAACAGCTGTATCATACTACACATTTAAACATTAGAAAATAAAGACGATGAACAAAAATTATTTTAGAGTTGATAAAACAATGGCATTATTTGTTTCCTTGTGGTTACTAAAATTCCTTGATGCTCTCTCTACTGTTTATTTGCCCAAGTAGAAATCTGGAAAAAAACAAACAACTTTTTCTCCTATCTGCTTTTGTCCCTTACCTGTCTATATTCATAAACAACATTTTGGCTGACACACTGGCAGACAGTTTCCTTTACTTACACAGAAGATGTGTGGGTAGTTCACAAAGCAGTATTAGTGAAATATACAGATCTATATAGCCAAAATACATCAACTAAAGGCATTCTAAAGGTCAGTTTTCTCCATGTTCTACTTACATTAACTTGAAAATTCATTAACTCACAATACCTTATATCTAGATAGGTCCTGTTAGTTAATCAAACATTGCTATAAGTTTAGAAAACATATTTGGACATTGTTAATGGGTATTCTTTCTCTCCTGCTTTTAAAAACAATATATGTTTCCCTGGCTGGTGTAGCTCAGTGGATTGAGTGCGGGCTACAAACCAAAGCACTGCAGGTACGATTCCCAGTCAGGGCACATGCCTGGGTTGCAGGCCACAGGCCCCAGCAACCACACATTGATGTTTCTCTCTCTCTCTCTTTCTCCCTCCCTTCCCTCTCTAAAAATAAATAAATAAAATCTTAAAAAAAATAAAAAAAATATGTTTATCACAGAAAATTGGAAAATATCAAGAATTTTAATAAAGATAAAAATCATCCACATTCCAAAGCTCAAGTGAAAAAAACAGGCCTTCTAGTTTATAAATAAGTCTAAGATGAAAATAGACTACTCAACAAAATAGATTATTTAATTTAAAAACTACAAGCCAATCTTCTGATGAATCAGTGATGGGAACCATCAGCATGTACAACTGAAATGAGCACAGAGCACTACGCAGAAGGGCCACTGGGCTTCGACCACTGCACTGCACGACCACGTCCACACCTTATTAGGGGCATCGTGTTCTAAAAACTCGGCTAAATAGTTTTAGAAAATACTTAAGATATTATGTCTTATTTTTTAAAGTACTGTGATTCAAGTCTTTACATTCAGCTTTGAGAAGAGCAAGAAAAAAATAAAGTGAGACTGTAAACAGATGTAAGATAGAAATTAGATACAAACTCACCAAAGGTCACTCCACACTGGCAAAGAGAAGTAACTGGTGTATGATTATACCCATGGAAAAGAACAGAAAGCTAGGATGCATGATGACATAAACTTATTGAAATGCTAAGGCAGGCATAATTTAGTGGATTCACTAGTACAGAAATCTTCAGCTGGTGTGCTATGGACAAACTACAGTTAAATTCATTGCAGCTATGAAAATTAAAATGTTGATGAGCTGTACAAATCAATTAAAAGTTGCAAAGTTTTTTATCTAGTCCTATAAATATTGCTGGAACATGGGTAAAAAAGAGTTGCTGTAACAACTGAATAAAAAAAATAAGCTCCAATATTTACCTCATTCCACAGATAAAAATAAGTTGATGTGGATTAAAGACATTAAGCATAACAATAACAATAAAAAATAAGAGAAAAAAAGACCTGAGAGAGAATCTTCATGACTTTGGGGTACACAAGAATTTACATGGAAAATATCAATGACTCAATAAAGCAGATGAAAAAATTAAAGATACATCAAAAGATATACAAATAGCCATTAAGAATGCCTGTGTGCATGCATACACACCCATACCCACACACTATCGGTGCTGAATTTCATCCATCATTAAAGAAATAGAAATATAACTCACAGTAAGATAATACTACATAGCCACTAGCATATATAAAATAAAAAGACTAACAAATCTAAGGAAGCTGAGCACAAAAGAGTACACTCGATATGACTCTATTATAAATGCAATGAAACCCATTAACAGACAAGCTAATCTCTGGCGACAGAAATGACCTGGGGTAGTGGGAAGGCTGTGACTGGAGAGGGGAATTTTGTAAAGTAATGGAAATGGTATTCTTTGTTCAGAGTAATGGTTACATGGGAGTGTAGAACTGTTAAAGCTCCATGAAATAATATCTGTGGGGGTTTTTTTGCTAATTTTATATATATAAATATGCCTATTTACATATATTACATGTGTGTATATATGTATTCTGTATATATAGTCAAAGAAGTGTTAAATTTAACTAAGACTTTTTTGTATAATGAGTAATTTAATATACATATATTGAGGTTCTAGCACGTGCTATGTGCTCTAAATTATTTGTTTTTGTATTAAAAATGAACATATCTTAAATTGACTTAAATGTTCCAATACAAATATGATTAAAGTAAAATACTCTCTAAGTTCTGGTTGGGTAGTTCAGTTGGTCAGAGTGTCATCCTGATAGGCCAAGGTCGTGGGTTCAATCCCCAGTCAGGGCACATACAAAAAAGCAACCAATGAGGGTATAAATGAGTGGAATAACAAATTGATGTTTTTCTCTCTCTCCAAAAATAAATAAAAGAAAAAAAGTAAAACACTCTCTAAATATCTTTCCTAAGGAATGAAAACTTGTCAATTCTTAGATGTTAACATGGTTCAGTTCCTTTTCAGGATATAATTAGGATACCCCATAATCATTTAAAAATAGTATATGCCACTATTTACATAAATGAAAACTAGAATATTTTAAAAATTAATTAATTTTGCTATCAATTACTTTCCATTTGCATGCTTATATATTTTAGAATATGTTCCTAAAGCTCGACAGTTAACCAAGGCCTGAGAAAAGTTGGCACTGACATCAGATATGGTCACACTTGGTATTACCCTGCACTTAGTCAGAACTGTCCTTGGCTTCTCCGCCTACACGGTACTTGTGAGCAATCCTTAGGTTTCTCCCGGCTAGAACATTTCCAACAAGACAGTGTTAATCACTTGCAAAACAACCACTGAATTGCAAAACATTTCTTTGGGAGAAATGCTTACTGTCTTCTGCCTAGATTGTTATGCCTGAGTCATTACATTATCTGTTGCATTTTCTTGTTGCAAAATTCCATCCCATGAAAGCAGATCCTCAATATTGTTGTTGCAGGTCTTTCAAACGTACATGCTGTTATAAATTCATGTACTTCTTTCTGTGATTTCAAAATTGCTATTTATAGAAAAACTGCAAGGTCCAGGCAGAGGAAACTATTATTATTTAACATATACAATGTCCCAATAGTATGCAGAACACTGCCCAAAATGTTCAAGATTCTTACAAACTCCATAGTTCTTCAAAATTCAATTAAGGAAAGAAAAAAGTCTTCTTGATTTAAAATTCTGAGTCATTTCTTATCATAAATAATAATGATCTAAAATTACTGTGTTTGCATGCACCTCAGATTATAATAAATGCCATGTGTCAAAGGGGGTATTACTAGAGTAATTTTCAATATCTATGTAATTAGTTCACATAATATATTTAATGGCCTGTTACATGTTTAGCTGGCAAGTTTCTACATTTACTAACCCCATAATTTTAAATTAGAAAATTATATTTCAACCTACTGTTTTTATTTTGACTGCATCCAAAATATATTAATTGTGGAACATACAGTCAATAATCAAGCCATTATTTCCCCAAGGTGTGTAAAATACATACATAGTGATGCCAATTGCATTAAATTTTCCTGCCAAACAGGGAAACAATTAAAGTTGTGTTAACTATAAAATCAGGATTACATTCATTTTAATAAAAGGAAAAGGTTTACCTTATTATGTTTTTTAAACTTCAGACATACAGTCATGTGAATGGTAACCTAATGCTGACTGTATAAAATATGAACTATGCAAAGGTTTTACAGCTGGTTTTGATCAGCTGCCTTTGTTTAACATTAAAAGTTAACTTCCAGAAGATACATACAAGCTATAGGTAATGATTACCAGATGGAGATGTTCTTCCTGTTACTCTGTCTGATATCATAAAAAATATACTGTAAAAGGGAAAAACAACTTGGGCAGAGATTCTGATGTCTTCTGTGATAACGAGTAGGTTCTTCCCAAGTTACACTAGCCAGCAAAAGCAAAGACTCTTTGGCATCCAAATGCTTTTGTACTTTCATAACAAAGTGAGATAAGGTTATAGTCAGTATACATGGACAAACATTTTTAAATTTCAATCAACACAATTATTAGCTCCTCTTCCCTGTAAAAATGATTAAGTTGCAGCCTGCTGAATGACACTAATGACTTGTAACTCATGGCCACACAGAATGGAGGCTTTCCCCTCATGCCATAGGCTACCTTTCCACTTGATGTCCCACCACCATCCAGCCTCTCAACAAGCACGGGCAGTCTAGATGCCCAGCCTCATAGCAGGGCTCCTGACAATAGTCTCACTGCCCCATACTATTCCATTTACCAGCATAAGGTTATCATCTAAAAATAGCAAATGAAAATCAAACTCACAACTTTGAAAGGCTCTCAATTTTTATTAAATGTGGTCTGGTAGTTTTAAAATTTTTTATTTCTGTTTCTCTTCATTTACACTGTATTCCCCTGAAAATGAACTGTTCATTTCTCTTGAACTGTTTGTTCTCTTACCTATATCTTCCACTATCTAATTCCATAATGATTTCCAATCTCTACAAGATCAGAATCACTACTTCCTAGCACAACATAAAAATTATTTCCTTCATGAGACTTCTACAGATTCTTAGAGGAAGGACTAATCTCTGCCTAACTGAACCACTGTCATATCGCATACAATATTACATCTTCATTAGTAGTACAGTTGACCTTCGAACAATGTGGGGGTTAGGGCTGCTGACCCCTGCACAGTCAAAACTCCATGTATAACTTTGACTCCCTAAAAACTTCACTACAGTACCTCAGCATCCATGGGAGTTCCAGGACCTCTTGTGAATACCAAAATCTGTCCATGCTCAAGTCCCTCATATAAAGTGGTGAGAACAATGCATGCATGGATTCCCAATCACAGATCAAAAATACTGTTCTCAATCTATAGTTTCTTAAATCTGTGGATGCAAAACCCAGGAATACGAAGGGCTGACTGTATATTTATTGAAAAAATTTCACATATAAGTGGACCTGTGCAGTGTCAGCCCTTAACATCCATTTCAGTATTTATTGCATCCACTACTGACTATTACATCTTTGGTAAGGTAGAAGTTATCCTATTTAGTACCTAGGGTAGCATTTTGCTTATGGTAGATACACAAGAAATGCTCATAGATTAAATAAACTCCTGGATTTTTGCAGGGCCAAGTGCAATGGTGGTATGGAAGATGCTAACAACAGAACTAACCTTCCCCTCCCCACCAAAAAGAAACCATTTTCCCATATTTAATTAAATGTCATATTATCAGTAAAAATAAACAATGCAATGAACACGTAAAGACAGAGATTAAAGTAAAAAACATCCATGCTCCAACTTATCTTCTTATCTACAACTTCATGAAATTTTTCAAATGTCTACTTTGAGGGGAAAAAACATCAAAAAGCAACATTGAAAAATAAATAATGGCATGGAGGGCCTAAACTTCAAATAAATTCCTAAAAGATAAAAATTCAACAGAAGTAGATGGGTGAAAGATTGGTTGAGAAACACCAATATCCAACTATAAGAAACAGGTAAAAGAAATTCCTGACAGACTCCAAACTCAAAGAAAAAACAACAACAAGTGATTAATGGAGGAAAAATGGAGACTTAATCAAGCAAAAAGTAGTCAAGATTTTCACCAGCAGAGCTAAGATGAATTCATGGAGGGCAGATCCATGCAACAGAGGGTAGAACCACTGAGAGCCTGTGCCTTGCACCCGAGAACCTAACACTGTCCTACGACTTCTCAGATATGAGCAGACTCTTCACAGGGCATATCTTCTTAAGGTTGGATCGCTCTGTGAGCGCGTGCACACCCCCACGTTGTGTGCAGCTGGATGTGAGGGGTTGGAGTATACACATGTGTGCATGACAGCCCTTCCACCATGGAGCTAGAGTCTGGGAAGAGAAGGGAGATGGACTTGAAACCCCCACCACTTTTCAGTATGAGACTCTGTGAAGTCAGATATTTCTAAATTTGAACCTGCCAGTCCATATTGTTAGAAAGACGTTTGTCAAAATAGGGGATGAAACATGCTTCATGTAACAATTAGTTAGACTTATAACTTTTAGCTATTTAGACATGTGGTATATGATGATAGATACAGACTCATTTTCAAAACCACAACTCCATTTTATTCTTCACAGAGTACAGGAACATATTTACAACACACAAAGTATGTAAATATATTTTACACATTACCCTAAGTGAGTGATAAACTTGGGAATAAACTTTAGTAAGTAACAAATTATTGAGAGCAGAGAGACATCTGAATTGAAATGGAAAGAGAAAATAGGGCAAAAAAGCTTTGCTAGAATTAGTTAAATATGATGAGATTTAACTAGATATTTTTGAGAACACTAAAATTCTTGAAATAGAAGAAACATACTGCCAATAATACTATGGGTTTTAGAATACTTAACTCAGTAAAATACAGGATTGGGGAAACAAAGGAGAAAAAATATCAACTAAACAAAAAGCTGGTTCTGTGAAAAGATCAATGAAAACAATAGTATGCTAACCAGGATAACTAAGAAAAAAAGACAGAACACAAATTACCAAAACCAGAAATGAAAATGCCACAAAAGTAGAAATAAAAAATGACTGTGAAAGCACTCATGCTTGGCACACTCTCCATAAAGCAAGGAAGAAATCAAACCTCTAACTGAAAATTACATGGCTAGCAAAAGAAAACAGGAAGCTATGGGTCAGAGTTAAAACTGTAATCAAGAGAAAATTGATAGCCATAAACCTATTTGCTGTTAAAGATTAAAAAATAGTGAAGTTAGTCCTAATCTTAAGAAATTAGGGAACAAAGAACAATAAACAAGAAAGAGGGGCAATATAAAAGAATACATTAATCAAAGACAACACAGAAAAAAAAAAAGTGTAGAACCAATATAGCAATCCGTATTGCTATATTGTGCTGATTCTTATAGACCACTAAAATTGATAATCTTCTTTGGAGATTTATTAAGGTATAAAAAAAATAAATACAGACAATGTAAGGAAGGACTATTCCATAGGTATGAAATAAAGGAAAACAATTATTTCTTTAAACTTTCATAATTCAAATGCAGAAGTAAAATCAATTAGGATAAACTTTCTGGTAAATCGCTCACTATCAGAAACTCAGAACAAGCAGATTCTGATAGCAGGGTATCCTTAGCTATCAGAACGTCCTGTGTGAATTCGAATCTGAATTCAGGAACTGAATAGATTTGGGTAACAAAAGAACATTCTTATACTAAATGCAAACCTATAGCCACTGTATTCTTCAGGACCAGGTTCATCTGCTCATCAAAGAACACACCGAAATGAAGCATTTTATATAAATGGAAGCTTATTTTCCTCTCCTGCAAAGAACAGGATCCCAAAGTAGGTAGTCTAGTGCTGCTCTGGTAGCTTTCCAATGCCATCTACAGCCTACGCTCTGCTCCATCCTCCTGGCGCATGGCTTTCACCCTCAGATCATTTAAAAATAATTTATTGTACATTTTTCCATTAGCATTTAGTCCTCTTACACCACCCTCACCCCTGCGATCACCACCCTGCTATCCATCTCCATGAGTCCTTTTTCCTTTTGCTCAGTCCCTCCTCAGATCATTTTTAAAACACAGTGGCTGCTGGAGCTCCAGCCACCACTTCTGAGCTTTAGATCAAAAAGAAGGAGGAAAGACAGCTCCTTTTAAGCAGGCTTCCCCCCAATGTCAAAGATCTGTCATACAGCAATGCCCAACTATAGGGTGCCTGGAGAATGCAGACTTCCGTTCTGGGCAGCACTGCGCAAAAACATGGGTTCTGCAGCTGGAGACAGAGGTGAGGACGGGTGTGTGATGGAGCGACTGTTAACTGCGGCCCGCCACAGATGTGAGAACCTAAAGAAAAGGTTTCTGGCAAAACACAAATTATTAAATTTAACCTAGAAGAGCCTGAACACTTTTTAAAGGATCAACCATTTTAAAAGACCCTAATGTCCAAAAAAAGCTTTCACATTATTTCAAGCTAACCTTTAAGGAACAGATTATTCAAATTTTAATTAAGCTATTCCAGGACATATGTCTCATTTTATGAAATCAGGATAATGTTAAAATTAATATACAGATAGTAACTAGGAAAAATATTGCAAAAATACTAATAAAAGAGAGTAACAAATAGAATCCAGCAATATAATGAAAAGATCACATACTATAATCAAGCAGTTCCAAGAATACAAGAAAATTTCAATTTTCAAAATTCTAATTTCAAAATTTCAAAAAAAATCTAATACTCTAAAACATAAAATGATTAGAGAGAAAAGAATCATGTATAGATAATGAAATAGAATTTGATAGAATTCAGGAGTGCTTCTTAGAACCTCAAGTTATATCAAAATAATAAAAAACTACTTAAAAAGAATAAAGAATGGTTAATAAGAACTACATTAAATACAGTTCTAAATACAAAGATGGTAATTCACTTTCCAAATAAACCATATAATTCAAATGGATAACAAAAATACAAAAACCTTCTGCTAGAAAAATAGATGAGGGCTATAAATAGACTATTCACAGAACAACAAATTAAAGTGGCAGAAGATGTGTGGGAAGTTTTTTTTGCTGCAGAGGCAGTAGTTAAGAAAACGCAAATCAATGTAGCAGTGAGACATCACTAAAAATCATCAGATAGGCAAATTACTGGGTGGTCACAACGCCTAAGGCAAATAACAGGGGTGCAGTATCTCTGAAGAGGTAAAATATCTAGTAGTATCTACTAAGACACATTTTGTTCAACAATTCCAATCTGGGCAATCTGGTACAAAAAAAGATATGTATTATAAGAATAACTGCTGCAGCCATATTTGTTTGAAGCAGCAAAAAATTAGAACAGACATGAATGTCCATCAATAATGTAACAGTTGAATAAAATATGGTATAGTTTCATTCCTTGGAATGTCATAACATAATGGAAAAAATGAGGGATTGACCAGAGATTACGTATGAAAAGCAAGTAGCAGAAAACTATATAAATAATATGATTTCAATTGTGCAAAACAATAACAAAAGACCACTACTGTAGTTATAACTCTTCTCTACATATTTATGGAGGATGGAAAGCTATATAGCAGGTTGTTATCAGTAGGTACTGAGTAGGAACAAATGGGAGAATAAGTAAAAACAAGTAGTCACAAGCTACACTTACAATTCATTTCTTTAAAAGTTTAAATTTTCATGCATGCACATTATCGAAGGAGAGATGCAAAAGGATGGTTATCAAAATGTTGACAACAATTATCTCAAAATGGATATCAGTTCAAATTCACAGGACTTCTACTATCTTCCTTTCTTTTGATACACTACAGTGAGCCCGTACAGAAAACAAAATGAAGGTGGGTGCCAGAGGAGTTCAGAGGATAGAGACAGCACTGTTTAATAATTTCAGTGAGACAGAAAACAATTACTGAACATTTAAGTTCAAAACTTCATTGGTTATCATATATTAATAAAATTTAAATGTTTTGATTTCAAGTTTTCAATAGAATGATTTTTTTCATAACACATATCTTTTAAGCTCTAGCTGATGCAGTAAAAAAAGACCAAATTATTGACTTTGGCTAGATGAAGTTACAGACCAAAAGAAGTATAGAACTAAACAGCTTTTAGCTTTTCCTGGGTCAGTCTTTACTACTTACTTTCACAACTTTGTTTTCAGAAAAAAAGATTAAAAAAAGAAAATATCAGGAGCATTTCAAAGTTTAATACAAATGATTTTTGAATTGTCTGCCATTTTGGATTAGCTTTATTTCTGGTGAATGAGGACTGTTATCAAATTTTAGATAATTTAAAATAAACTCAGCAGCTTAGAAAAAATACTGTATTGATATTAAAGAAAGTGAAAGAATAAGAGTATTTTATATATGACACACAGAGAGGTAATTAAGTTCTGCCAATTTCTGCCATTTCCCCTTCTCTTTTACACTTTGATCAAGATTTTATAAAAAGTAAGTCTACTTTGACATAAACTTTTGGTGGAAATAAGCGATCACTTAAAAAAAAGATACAGCTTATAATTACCTCTAAAGCAAGAAATAGATGTTTTCTGCTTCACTTATTTGAGCAAATGAGGAAAGAAACCAAGTCACAGACTATTGTAGGTCGAAGACATCTATGGTCTTGTTCAATATAAGGCCAACATATATTGTAAGGTAAATTGCCCCCTCATATTGTAATATCAAGTCTAAATCCTCCAACGTTGGCAAAAGAAAGTCTCTAGTTAAAGAGGCTCAAAAGAGAGATATGTCAAGAGCTGTAATTCTGGACCTCTGAAATCCATCCTTCATTGTTAATCCTGGAGGAGTTAGATGTGGCTTCACAAAGAAAATCATAAAATCTCTTACATATGAACATGTGTACATGTGTGTGAAAAACATGAACATTTCTGTTTCATTCGTTCTCATAGTTGATATAAAAAGTTTCTTTCCTGTAAATAATTATCAATTAGTAAATAAACTACAAATTCTACTTTGATCCAGTTGTTATTCTGGCAGCGAGACCTCAGATGTGAATGTGATGGAGACGGATAACACCTCCAACTGCCTGTGAGTCCATTACATCCAATATGCAGAGCAGTGCAAAAACATGTAACTTTGATTTATATTTGCATTGAGAAAATTTAGCTATAGTGAAATTACCTGTTTAACCACATAATTAGATTCTTAAAATGACCAACACCTCAAGCTGTCCTAAATATTATATTAATACTGCAGTTAAAGTTCCATGCTCTTGAAGGTTTAATTTAAGCAAATTTTAAGTTAAAGTGACTTAAATCAAATCTTGACAAAACATTCCATAGCAATTTAATCAGTAATATTTACACTTAAAGGATTATTAGTATCTCAAAGGCTTTTACAAATAAATGAAACAAACTACCCTCTCTATAGCTACCCTGTTTTTTAACTAAGTATTGAAAATCAAAGTTTAGAAAGAATAATTTGAGCAACAGACATATGTAGTCTAATACAATGGCCCTCTTTTTAGCACAAATGTCGCTTATTACATAAGTGATATACACTGTCACAATGACCATAATACAAATTAGACTCTCTTACAGGATATGAACACTTGGAAGATATCACTTTAGATATCACTGTAACCCTAATGTCCAATGTAAGACATTCGGTAGACCTTAAAACACTTGAGTCAAATGGACAACTTAAAATCAGGTTTTGCTTTGTTTTATGAGAATGTCTAAATTATCAAATAAAACACTTAATCCTTTTGTATAAAACTAACATACCTATGTTAAAAGAGTACTAGAAAAGCAAATCCTACTGTATTAAATAATGCTAATGGAGAGTTAAATAATATTAATACACCGAATTGACACTTAAAAGGTTAAGAAGATAAATTTTATGTCATGAGTATTTTACCACACACACACTGGAACAGACATGCCCACCAGAAATGCTGAAATAAAAAAGAAAGCGATGCCAAGTGATAGCAAGGATGTGTCGTAAATACAAGTCCTATACACTGCTGACAGGGGTATAAACTGATGTAAGCACTCTGGAAAACTATTTGTCAGTATTTATTAAAGTTGGAATTTTCATACTATATAAAGCACCTCCCCGAAGTATATCCCCCAATATGTGTGCCTATGTTCATCAAAGTATCTGTACGAGAACATTCCCAGGAACATTATTAGTAATAGCTCTAAATTGGAATAACCCAAATGTATATGAAAAGTGAAATGGGCAAATAAACTGTGGTGAATTGATAGAATGAAATAAATCACTGTTACACATAACAACATGATGATTCTCACAAACGTGAAACTGAATAAATGAAGCTGGACCCAGAAAAATATACACTGTAAGATTTCATTTATATAAAATTGAAACACAAGCAAGATTAGATTTATGGTGTTAGAAGTCATAATATGCTGTTCACAGAACAAAAATATAAGACATATACTGGGATAAAATATTTATAGATTATATATCCAACAAAGAACTTGAATTCAGAACAAATAAAGAACTCTCTAAACTCAGTAGTAAGAAAACAAACATTCCAATTAAAAGTGGGTCAAGGGCCTGAACAGTTTATCAAAGAGGACACACCTATGGTAAATAAGGAACAAAAATAGTTTTAACATCACAGCTATCCAGGAAGTGCAGATTAAAACCACTATACACTGATAAGAATGACTAAATAAAAAATACTCTCAATATCAAATATGCCGGTGAGGATATGGAAAAACTGGATCTTTTATACTTTGCTAATGGGAATGCAAAGTATAGCCACTTTGGGAAATGGTTTGGCAGTTTCTTTGAAAATTTTTCAGGAAGATCATTAACTCTTGAATCTAAAATGCACTTCCCATACAACCCAGCAACCACAAGTCCACGGCATTTATCCTTGAGAAATGAAAACTACGTCCACACAGACTCACATGCAAAATGTTCACAGCAGCTTTATTTGTAATAGCTCAAAAGTGGAAACAATTCAAATGTCCTCCAACAGGTGAAAGAATAAACAAAGCATAGTACATCCATGAAAAAGAATACTACTCATATATGTAAAAAGAACACTCCACTGATACCTGACCACTTGGATGGACCTCGAGACCTTTATACTGAATTTAACATGGCAACCTCAAAAGATTACATACTACATGCTTCCATTTCAAATCTTACAGAAATGAAGAATTTTAGTGGTTGCCAGGGTACAGGGGAAGAAGGGTGGATAGGGAGGAGCCATGCAAATATAAAGGAGTGACAGGAGGGGGTTTCTGTCTCTTGACTGTGGTGGCGGTGGTTATACAACTCTCCACATGCGGTAAAACGCCACAGAAGTACACACGCTCCTGCACAAGAGCAGGTAACAACGCAGAGGCCCTGGTTAACAGTGCTGTCCGAATGCCGACTTCCTCGTGCTGGGCACGCACTCTAGCTGTGTAAGATGTTACCATGGGAGAAGCTGGATGAAGGGTTCATGGGAATTCTCTACAATCTTTTGCAACGTTTTGTGAATCTTTAATTAATTCAAATTAAAAAGTAAACAACAACAAAAAAGTCATAAAGTGATTATCCATGGAAAGGCTATTAGTACCCAAAAGGAGGCATGAGGGGGCTCCTGTGTGCTGGTCATGCACTGTGTTCTGGTTACACGGTGCACTCACTTTGTGAGAATTCATCAAGTTGCAAATAATTCAGGTACTCCTCTGTGTTCATGTTTCACTAAAGAAGTTTACTAAACAAAAAAAATTAGTATGATCTTCATTAACCTATAGATTTCCTAGAAAATCTATAGTTAAAATGTACATTTGAAAAAGTACTTATGTAAATCATGTTCAAAATTAGTAAATACCTAACAAAAGTATCTTAACTTGGGTACAGTTGCTTTGTTCTTTTAGAATTCTTCACATTCCTATAATTTCAAGCACAATTATGTTACTAGATTCATAATAACAATACTTACTGGGTTCAGAAAATCCTCCTATAATACCATGTCTTCTTTCTGATCCTTGACAGTAAAAGCAGTGTTGATAATAACTATGCTGGGATGATGGGCATAAAGTAGGTTTTCCTGAGCAAGAATAACATGTGTTCACACTACCTTTAGAACAAAAATTCCTTAAAACATTGGCTGTCATTTCTGCCTTCAATTTCTCATCTCCAAGAATATTGGTTATTAATTCTAAGAAGACTTGTCCACAGCTCTGAAATAGAACTACTCTTGCTAAATCTTATTAATTGCAACAATCAACTCTCCCTCCTCATTCACTCAGCCTCTCAACAGCACTTGAAACGCACTCTTCATCTGGCTACCAGGACACCACACACGCCTCATGTCACCCACCTCCTTGCCCGTGTCTTCTTTTCTTCAACCTGGGAGTACTGGAATACCTCCAGTCTTCTGTCTTTTCCCTTCTCTTCCCACGTGACATACTGTATCTTATGACTTTGTATCTCATTTATATACCAATGACTCCAAGATTTTTATCCTTATCACAACTTGTCTCATGAACTCATGTCATATATAAGACAACTTCTCTACTTACATGTCTGATAGGCTTTTCAACTTTAACACAATATCAAATGCTAAATTTTGCTGCAAAGCATTATTTATCTAGCCCCTCCAAAAATGTAGAGGTCATCTTTGATTTCTTCCATACCTTCAAATTTATATCCACTGTCAGAAAGTCCCATTGGTGCCACCGTAAGACCAGACTGGCCCACTTCTTTCCACCACCGTGTCACTGTGTGTTACCTCTGAGCACTGCAGAAGCCTTTCAATTATCTACCGGCTTCCACACTGAAACTCCTACAGCCTAATCACTGCAAACTAGGTGGGGTGATCTTTCAAAAACCTTAATCATGCAGAGGGTTCTAGAGATCTGTTACATGACAATGTGCATGTGGTTGAAAATACTGTACTGCAAAATTAGAAATTATTAGCATTGTGAAAAAAAGAATTAGTGAATCTACTTCACTTTAACAGAGATAACATTGAAACGGATGTGCTTTTGGTTGGCAGTCAAATTCTAAAAAAGATATATTTTTTTTTTTTACAAAAACTGAAATCATAGCAAAATCACTCCCCTATTTAAAAGCTTTAGTGGTTTCCTATCAGACTTGTAATGAAATTCAACTACTTAACATGATTTATCTATCAATGTAAACCGACCCTTTTAAAAACACCCGTCCTGAACGAAGGCAAACAGACGGAGTGGCGCAGAGAGAACGCAGTGCCTAGGCAATCTGGCCCCTGTCCACCCTTTACACTTCATCTCTTACCACTGGACCCATCACTTCCTCCACACCACACACGGTACTTCCCACGGTTTCTGAAGTAGATTACAGTCTCAGCGGCCTTTACATTTCCTGTTCCCTTAAGTCTGTTCTTCCACTAGAGCTATGTTTTGTATGTCTTGATATAATTTAATTTTTTGCTCAAGTGTAATATCCTCTGATGTAATCTAACTTTATTTCTCCCTTTACTCATTCTCCATTATTTTTTTCATAGCAGATATTACCTATTCTTATTTATTTATTATTCTTGACACAAAATACAAGCTCCATGAGGGAAGGGACTTCATGTTACCATTATATCCCAAATGCCTAAAAAAATGATTGGAACATTTATCCGTAAACCTTTGATGAATGAATGAATGATGGAGCCCCTGTGTGGCTAACAATCCCAGATAATCTAACTCTACCACTTATATATCCAGTATAATTAAGGAGACAGGATTTTACTTATAACGGAATCCACATAATTATGTACTATTTTTAACAGGATTCTACATTAAGAATAACAATATAAAATTTCAGTAGTTCAAAATATTTTACTCTTGGGACTGATAAAACATTAAACCAGAAACTATTATAAAGTAACTGCCTGGTCCAGCAGTTTCAGCCAATTTTTACACTTGGAACAAAGGAAAAAAACCAGGTGAACTTCCACTGAGGTATATGTAAGTGTGATGCCTTCTTTAATTTTATTTGGGTTTCTAAATGAAATAAGCAGTTTGAATAAAATAAAAGCCAATGAACTGGTAAATAAAAAAAAGTGTAACATCTTTGCCTTTTCACTAAGTGCCTGGAAAAATATATAATTTGAAATTTTACTCTGTCATGTCTTATAACAGGCAGACTTAAATATCTGACTAAATATTCTATAGCATCCAAGCCCTGGCTGGCATAGCTCAGTGGATTGAGCGCGGGCTGCGAACCAGGCATCGCAGGTTCGATTCCCAGTCAGGGCACATGCCTAGGTTGCAGGCCATGTTCCCCAGCAACCGCACATTGATGTTTCTCTCTCTCTCTCTCTCTCCCTTCCCTCTCTAAAAATAAATAAATATTAAAAAAAATATTTAAAAAAATATTCTATAGCATCCATAAATAATCACATTTTTATAAACATTGTTTAGTACTGCTCCAATTTCAACTCAACATAAATAAATATATGCTAATATTCCAAATTATAAGTTTCAACCCATTAAGCCAAGGAAAACTATGTACTCCACAACTGTTACCTGCATAATTACCCATTTTTGTTATGTCTGACAAGTTCCTTTCAGACTTTGTATGTCACATATGCTGGAGTGTAATTAAAGAGATCGGGCACCTCTTTTCTAGGAACTTGACTGATTAGTGGGTGAAACTGAAATCCTGAATACATTAACTCAGATACATACTAAAATCCAAACAAACAAAAAAAAAGGTCATGTAAGAAACTAAAATGATTACAATGAAGAAATGGTAATCAAAATTCTTCCTACTTGTTTTCTATATTTCTCTGTTCTCTGTTCTTATCTTTTGTTGATGAAAACAGTGTGAAGACCTCATTAGAAATGTATCTCCAACTAAAACAGTGTCTATCAAATAACAGATTATAACTCGTAAATGGATGAAAGACAGGAGGATAAAATTTTTTCTCATCTTGGGAAAAGACATTACATGAACTGTAAAACAATAGCTTTATGAGATATTTCCCCCTTTGGAGTTCTTAGATCAACTAAAAACATCATCACTAGTATTAAAAATAAACCTAATTCAATTACAATATATTTGTTATATTTAAAATGTTTGATTTTTAGGTATGAGAAAATCATAATCCAGTGAGAGACACATTTGAATATTCAAATATTCTGAAGTTTTACAGCTACTCGAATAGAAATGACTTGAAATTTAGTCTTTGTCACTGACTTTGTAAATACATAAATGTTCAATTGTAAAGATAAATGTTGAGTCAATATATTGTACACCTGAAACAGATATAATATTGTATACCGACTATTCTTAAATAAAAATGATTTTTAAAAATTTTCATCTTACTGAGAAAGTCATTTTCCACTATAATTAAAGGCATCAAAAATGAAATAAATTTCATTATGTGCAATGGCACCTGGATTTTTGATTCAACAATAGCTTACTACATAAATAAATTGTTTTGAACTAATATTATACACTTTCACTTAAGTGCTGATAATCTGATCCTAATGTAGATCTTTAAACACTATAACTAGAAAAACTGGACCACTTAAATCACCCTCAGGAATTCACAACAAAATGGTAAACACATAGCATTCACAAGGTCACACATTTCAAAAATTATAAACAACTTAATCTTGCTTCAGTCCCGGGCACGCAGTGCCATCACACTCCCAATGCTTATAGGACTGTGATTTGTTACCTCTATCACCAGGAACCAGGCTTACATAAGCAAAATCGTGTGTTTGACTTGTGACTTCAAGAAACTATGGATATGACAAAACATTGAGGTTTGAAGAGTCATAGTTTTAAAAACTCCCTCAAGTTCCTACTTCTAAAATTCTATGATTCTCTGAGTTCTGCTGTATTCAAAACAGTCTCAGCAATAGTCTAACAATGGTGTCATCTATGTAGTTATAAAAACTGTGTTAAACTAGTGTTGAAAATAGGAGTTACTTATCTGTTAACAGGTGCAATGTTAAAAATGTTTACTGTAATTCTCATTCCGTAGCTATTAGTAATCAAACTCAATATTTACCCTGGCTGGCATAGCTCAGTGAATTGAGTGCGGGCTGCAAACCAAAGCATCGCAGGTTCGATTCCCAGTCAGGGTACATGCCTGGGTTGCAGGCCACGGCCCCCAGCAACCACACATTGATGTTTCTCTCTCTCTTTCTCCCTCCCTTCCCTCTCTAAAAATAAATAAAATCTGAAAAAAAAAAAAAGAAATGTAAATCTTAAAAAAAAAAAAAACCTCAATATTTAAAATATCAGGAATAGTGAACACTAGGTGTCAGTGTAAGAAGTGGAAAAATAGATTTAAAAACTTGTTTCCAATCAGGTGTGTAACAAAGAAATCAAAAGCAGCTGTGACCACATTTACTTATAATTGCATAATTCAGTTAACAAGCCAATCTTTCTTTCAAACAAAAATCTCAGTTCCAAAACCATCAAGAGTTTAAAATCAGATTAGGCTGATTATTAGAAGTTACAAGTCTTTTGTAACTTCAGCTGCATAAGGCACAAAAAATAATTTTACTTTTAAGAATACATATTTTGAAATATGCTGTTAAATGCAGGTACAGGTCTGAAAATATTATGTTGCATGATTCTAGCTGGTAAGAAGAGTTCTTTTTTTTCAAAATAATAATGTTGGATAATAATTAAAGGACACTGAATTTAAAATTTTCCCCAGAAGTCTCCTTCATAAATTTCAAGGTATTAGAAGTTAAAAATATGCTTAAGGGGTCAGTTCACACACACACACACAAAGAAGAAGAAGAAGAACAACAACAACAAACATGAACTCAGGAAGAACGACTCTCCCAAAATTCTAGTAGCTAAAAGATAGTTAAAAAAGATGATCATTATCGACAAAAATAAGGAAAAATATTAAAATATTGCCTCATATTTTACAAAGTATATTCATAAGAAATACCTACTTTAGGTCCAATAATACTAACTACAAATTTATATTCAGTTTAGTCAAATGTCCATTTGGGGTCTGGAACTCTCCTGCATCTACGGAGCCTTCTTTCACCCATTTCTCCGTTCCTTCCCTCAAATGCCACACCATTATCTGCTTACTAAATCCTTCCATGTATTTTTCAAGCATGTTGGGCAACTATTTCACACAATATTCTAGAAGTCATTCATTTCTGGGAAACAAACAAAATTAAATATAGTAGTCCTCGCTAAAATACAAAATGATGGAACCAAAAAATTCATTTAGGAGAATGCTCAAGGATTTACTGGAAAAAAAGATAAATGCTTTTAGTCAACACTGTGCTCTTGTTTCACTGACAGTTAAGTTATATTCAAATTATAGTCATACTTTGAGAAAGCATGAAGTTTATGGAAAAGCTTTCAAGCTCCAGGATTGAAAGAAATTAAGGAAGGCAATTAAGACTGCTCTGTGTCTGCAGGTTTCTTCTCAGGGACATAAAGTCAGGTGGGAACAGACAAGGAGGGAATGGGGAACTTCACATATAATAAATTATACAACATAAGATCTCTAATCATATCAAAAATGAGAAGTATTAGGGGAAACAAAGATATGGTGGGACATTCAAAGGCAGAAAAGTGGCCTCAGAAATAAGACAGCATATGCTACTTTTTTTAGGGATTTCATTTTCTGCATCTATGTATTTTTAAAAATATTTACTTTCAATTACAGTTGACATACAATATTATATTAATTTCAGGTGTACAAACATAGTGCTTAGACATTTATATACATAATGAAGTGATTACCCTGGTAAGTGTAGTAACTATCTAGCACCATACATAGTTATTACAATATGATTGCCTATATTCCCTATGCTGTACTTTACATCCCCATGACTATTTTTATAACTGCCAATTTGTACTTCTTAATCCCTTTCACCTTTTCACCCATCCCCCCTACACCCCTCCCATATGGCAAACATAAAGAAGTCAGAGAAAGACAAATACCATATGATTTTACTTACATGTGGATTCTAAAAAACAAAATAGACAAAACAGAAACAACTCAAGATACAGAGAGCTATGACTATTTAAACTATTTCTAATGTCTTTGCCTTTGATACCGTGTTGTTCATATATTTATGATGAAAATTTCGGGCCATCGTTAACTGAATCCTGCTTTCACTGAACGACAGTATAGATCAGTGTCACTGTACTCATTTGTATAACACCTATGAGGCAGGTTAACGTCCTACAGATGAGTAAACTAAGACTCATTGAGATTAAGAAATGAGCTTGAAGTTGTATAAGTTAGCAAGTCAGGAAGCCAAGATACAAACTCAGGGATGTTTGTTTCTAAAAACCATTTTACTAGCATTTCCCAACTGATGGTTCACAAGGTCTTGTGGTTTTTGTAGCAGTAAACAGGAATGTCACATGTAGAGCATTGATTACAAAGTGAGAAAATGTCAAATTGGTACAGGTAATGTGCTAACTCTAACTCAGTACTTCTATCAGCTTTTCACACACAGCTGTCATGGTAAATTTGATTGTTGTATCATTTTGAACTAATTCTTGCTGATACAGGATTTACACCCGTAAGTCTATTTTACAGATATTAAAATATCCTTCAGAACCTATCATCATCCAGCTGGTAATATCTCTCATCTAAACATTTCAACATCTTTCCTCTGAACAGACCTCTCCAGAACTGGCATTGTGAGTCTTTCACTATTCTATAAAAAACAGCCAGGTTATTCTACCACTTTCCTAACACTGTCACTTTCTAAAATTTTCAATGCCCCCAGCAGCCTGCAGCATTACATATAAATTCCTCAGTTTGAAATACACTGACCTTGAAAATACAGTCCCAAGCTCCTTTTTTATCCTTTTCTCTAGTGCATATTTAAGAAACATTGTTGATACTCTCAACTGAAAATCCACATGGCATGATCAGAGGTGACTTCATAATAAACCAAAAGCTAAACATGGATTCTTGGCATTAATGCAAACTCTGTGCAATTTATCTGACATTTAAAAATAGGAATTTTATTTCCGACAACATCATTCAAATCTATTCTGAAATCCAAACACAGTTTTAGTAATTAATGGTTACTATGTGGCTTATCCAAGCATTAAAGACTTAGTTAAAACAAAGAAACAACTGGTTTTAAAACTTAAGTGTAAATTTAAAAAATGTATTAATTATCATTCCTTCTTTTGGAGAGAAGCCGTTTGGTCTTTAATAAAGACATAGATAAATAATTTCTTGCTTCCAAGGAACTTTCATTTCCTGACTAGCATAAAAAAAGAATAAATTAGATGTGTTAGAGAAAAAACCTGAATTGTAGTATTTTCATTATTTCCACAAGTGGGACATTTGAAAATCGTAACTATATCACTGCCTGGTATCTAATTTATATGAAAATTCACTGGCTTTATTTTATACCCAACATGATAGGAAATACCAAAGATTTTTTAGGGGGGAAAAAAGAGTTAACACTTTTGCTTTTAAACTTAAAAAAATTTAAATAATGAGTTTCTAGTAAACATAAGGCACTTATAATAACCTTATTCTTAACTTATAGATTTAGGAAAAATAACAATAATTTTTTAAAGCAACCACAGACAATATGATTGAACAGAATAAAAAGCTGGAGGCAAAAGATAATATGAGAAGAGAATGAAAAAATCAGTCTTTCATCATATGTGGACCCTGAGAAATCTGTTAGGAAAACCATTCGGTATTGTACTTCTCATATGATCATCAAGCCTTACTGAAGTCTAGCGACCTTAAACACAACAGTCTTCAAAAGGAAACTTTCAAGGAACAACCTCAGCCCTGAGGAAAAAGGCTTTACTAGAACTTTTCTTTCTGAAGCAAGCAGAAATTTGGTAATTTTCAGGAAAAAGTTCACAATATTTTAAATGTCTCCTCCAATTATGTTTAAATCTATTCTTTCTTATACATTCAATTACCTTTGTTAAGATGTCTATTAATTTATTCAATGTTACCAAATTACCCATTATGCCTAAGATGTTTTGCGGGCTAAGACCATACCTCATGCAGGAGAATATTACTTTTTCTCTCTATAAACGTCCAGTATAGTATATCTCTACCAGAGACTTGAAATTGAACTTCTTTTTTCCACACCAAAAGATTCTGTTAACCTTTCTTGGCATTTCTAGTTTCAATCACTTCTTTTTTTCCCCACTATTCTTCACAATCCCATTGTAAAATATAAATCCTATTTCAAAAACAATACCCTTTACTTCAAATAACCTCAGAATACAAAAATTTAGAAGGAATCCTAGACATATACACAATACACTTGGTCAGAAAAGTACTCATTCGTACCTACACAAGAATCAGCATATTTCATTCTAAAAATTCTTCTAATCCCTAAAGAAGCAATGACTTCAATTACACATCTACTAGTTATAAGCTGTGTGACTTTGGGCAAGTTGCTTAATTTTTCTGTCCTTCATTTTCCAAATCTATAATATGAAGATAATGTCTTCTAACTATCTAAGTTTACTGTAAAATGTTTGATACAACAGATGCCATTCTGTCAAATTGTACACAGACTTAAAGTTTAAAAATTAAACATTTTTATTTTCCGAAGTTCATTTGCTAAATCAAGAAACGTTTACATAAATTTTTTGGGGAAAAAGTTTTTGGTCTTTTAAGAAATATGTTGCACTGTATGTTAACTAAATCTTCCAAATGAAGAAAAACAAACTTTATTATTGTGAGACATCTTTCTAAGTGTGTCACACACTATCTTTAGTTTCTAAAGAATATCCCAAATGCATCAACTTTCTCTAATGGTTTAAAGCCTTCACTGTGAATAACAATCATCATCCTTTGTTTATGAATGATGGTCTCACAGACCAAAAAACTTTACAGGCGACTTTAGATATTACTATGTATACTTTCAGGGACATATTTTATCAATTTTACCACCTAGATATCTATAATTTTGTGTATTTGTATTTTTTGGCAATTATTTTCTCTTGACTCAAATACTCTCACTTCTTGTTGTTTCTTATCGATACCTGCCTTGGTCCTCATCATTCTGCTGCTTCTACTCTACTGCAAAGAAGGAAAACAGATTAAACACACTCTAACTAATGAGCAGGATGTTAATACTGTCTACTGACTTTTATTGCTTACTGTCAATTCTTATCTGGATTAGAGTGCAAATTCAGTATAATCTTACGGAAAATAAATATCAGCTTCAAAATTAATCTCAAAACATTCCTAAGATTTTTTCTTAAGCTTTTTCTAATTGACATATTTATTTAATAGACCTTATATCTCCTTCCATTAACTTTAAAAATTTGAAGTCAATTTTATATAAGTGTTTCACATAGAAATAATACATTATGAATTACAGGTTATAATACATAGAATTTCAGAACAATTTACTCTAGAGAAGTATCTAAGCATAGCTAATAAATTTTGGGAATCTAAGAATGTGATTTATACATTCATCAAGAGACATAAAATTATATCCCTACTAAAACATCAGGATGGATGCAAACACAATATCTGAACAGATAAAAATATATTTTTTAAATATTTTATTGTTTACGCTATTACAATTGTCCCCATTTCCTCCCCTTTAACTCCCCACCACACAGCCCACCCCAACTCCTATAGAGGAGTCAAATAAAAATTCAACTGAGTGTATGGGAAAACATATTTGCCAACAATCTATCAGACAAGGGTTTAATCTGCAAAATACAGACAGAACTTATACAAATCAACACCAGAAAGACAAACATTCCAATTGTAAAATGGGCAAATGACCTGAACAGACACTTCTCAAATAACCACGTATTTTTAAAAAGAATTATATATTGTTCAAGTATAGAATATTATATATAATACTGAGATCTAAGAAATAAGCTTTTAATTATATCTACATAATAAATAAGGCAATGTTAATTGGTTAAAATTTTGTAACTTAAAAAGTTATAAATAGAAATAATACTTTTAAACCTGAAAAATGCTACATATGTACAATAATATATTATATATAATGTAATTATATATATTATATATTTATTTTATTATACACACACACACAATTTTAGCAGACATCCTGGCATATAGTAGACATGTACTTTTATTTTCTTATTTTCTGCATAATCTCTACATTAATCAAGAGTAACAGCAACACTAAGGAAAGAAAATAAAAAATCATAGATAAAAAAACAGGCATTCAGAGATTTTGGAAAGACACTGAAGAAGAGGAGTTTAACAATTTCTTGGTTCATATACAGATGAGAACACAAAATTTGATAAGTGAGGATAGAGTACGGGGGAGACGTTTGCCAAATTAAAAGGCATTAGGAGTAAGAACAAAGAGAGGGAGGAAAGGAGAACTGAGTGTCTGCTAACCCAGATAGGAGATTAGACAACCACTCTTTACACATGAGTTTATTCTTTATTAATTTTCATAATTAAATATTATTTAGAATAACTTTGAAAATCAATTTATACATGAAAACATACAGACTGGATGGCTGACTACAGATGGTCCTAACTTACGATGGTTTCAACTTACAATTTTTTGACTCTCCAATGGTGCAAAACCAAGTATGTTCAATAGAAACCATACTTTGAAGACTTCTGGCCAAGATGGAGGTGTAGGCAGACACACTGTGCTTCCTTGCACAACCAAAACAAGGACAACAACAATTTAAAAACAAAAACAACCAGAACTGACAAAATCGAACTGTATGGAAGTCCAACAACCAAGGAATTGAAGAAGACACATTCATCCAGACCAGTAGGAGGTTACTATTAGCACATGTAGAGACAAATTAACCAATGGTATAGAATACAAAACCAGAAATATACCCTAGTGCATATGCTACTTCAGTATATGATAAAAGAGGTATCTCAAATCATTAGGAAAAGAATAGACTTTTTAACAAAGGGTGATGGTATAACTGGGCAGTCATTTGAGAAAAGACTATATCCATAGCTTACACAATAACAAGAATAATCTACAGGTGGATTAGGGATCTAAATGCCAAAAATAAAACCCACAGAAATCTTAGGAGGCAAGACTGAATGATTTCCTCTTGAATTTGGTATACGGGAGAGTCTTTTTAACTGTGATTCAAAATCCAAAGGTAATAAGTGAATAATGCATTTGACTATGTTAAAAATGAAAAAAAAAAACAAGTCAAAAGATAACTGAAACATTACAAGAATATACTATTAACATATACCACAAAGGACTAATATCCCTAATATACATTGAACATAAGATCAAAAAACTGATTTAAAAAATGGGGAGAACATGACAGAGTTCCTATCACTGGTACAATACGAGTAATAAAAATAATGATATTACTGCAAAGTATCCTAAAAATAAAATTTAAGTATACATTTGTGCATGTGTGTGTTATAAATACACATATGCACATGCGTGTGTGTACATACATGTGCACACACATGTATGCACATATGTGTATATACATGTATGTGTACACACACACACTAAAAACTGGATAAATTAATGGTGATAAAGGATAGCTACTCCTGCCCTCGCTGGTGTAGCTCAGTGGATTGAGTGCAGGCTGCAAACCAAAGGGTTGCCAGTTCGATCTCCAGTCAGAGCACACGCCTGGGTTGTGGGCCAGGTCCCCAGTAGGGGGCATGTGAGAGGCAACCACACATTGATGTTTCTCTCTCCCTTTCTCCCTCCCTTCCCTCTAAATAAATAAATAAATAAATCTTTAAACAAAAAAGGATAGCTACTACTATCAGGATAATTGGAATTAAAAAATAGAAAAGTAAAAGAGGAAATAGAAAACCACTATTAGGCAAATACTACAGGAATAGTTGTCTCTAACAAAATATACCAATTAATGTTAAAATTTATAGGTAAAAATTTTCAGAGAACAATATTTGCATAGTCACAAAATATCTCTCGTAAGGTGCTTATTAACAACAAAATTTAAAAAGTAACTTTATTATAGTGAAAAAAATTCAGCATATACCACCTTAACCAAGTTATCAAGGTTAATATCACAAATAAGACATATATTAACAATATAAACCTCTTCATACAATATACTTAGAAAGATCCGTAACTTCTGTGGTATTCTTCCCCTAAAAGCAGAGCCAGATTCTAATCATAAGAAAACATCAGACCAACTGCAAAAGAAGAGCATTCTATAATATAACTGCCTGGTACTTTTCAAAAGTATCAAGGTCATGAAAAACAAGAAATGACCTTGACAAGACATGAGGAACTATAATAGGTCAGAGAAGTCTACAAAAATGACGAAGGCATGGTAACTAACTACAGTGTTTTATCTTGGACTGACTCCTGGACCAGGAAAGGACATTAATGAGACAACTGATGAAATTCAAATATGGCTGATAATTTTAACAGTAGTGTATCCATATTATTTACTGGTTGTGATAATTGTACTACATTTATGCCAGATGTTAACAGAGGAAGTTGAAGAGTATCTAGGAATTCTCTATACTATTTGTGCAGTATTTTGATTTCTAAAATTCATAATAAAAATGTTTTTAAAAGAGTTCTAGAAAAACAATGCTTTTTTTGTGATAGAATACAGATTATAAAACCTTTTACTGGGGGTTAGAGAGTGAGAGAAAAAACTAATTTGCACAGGCGGCACAGGCGGCACATGGGAACGTTGTGTGATGAAGAAAGGGCCTGTATCATGACTATGCTGGTAGTCACAGGACAGTAAGTTGTCAAAACTCACTGAACTATGCACTGAAACTGGTTAAATTTTCATATATGTAACTATACCTCAATAAGATGACAAAAAATTCTGAACGTAAATACAATCTTTAAAGAAAACAGAGTTGGGCTGCGATCCCAATGTAAACAGAATGCAGAGGGTAAGTATCAAATAACATTATATATGCTCTTACCAGATTAATTAACTGAGTATGTACCACATCTTCTACCAAAACTGCTGTTTCATGAAGAGGCCTCCTAGCATCACCTAAGGAAAACCTACAAAACAAAATTAATCACACCAATATTAGGAGCTGTAAAACTAAGAAAAGATGAACAATATTTATTATAATAATCTATTTAATAAAATACAAATTGTTCTCTCAAATGACAGAGTGCAGGTACAATTTTTTTATGGACAAAGAACTGCATTTCTCCTACACAAGCTGAAAGTTTAAAAAAATGCAGTGTTATCTATGAATTTATCTGGAATTTAATGGAGTGACACTGATTAACAAAAGTACACAGGTTTCAGGTGCACAATTTTATAACACATCATCTGTACACTGCACTGTGTGTTCACCACCCCAAATCTAACATCAGCTGTAAAAAGTTTGTTTTTTTCAAATGGAAGGAAAAAGTTACTTTATTCATTGACATGAAGAAACTTTTTTCTCTGATATACATATATACATATATGTGTGTGTGTGTATATATGTGTTTTTGTGTGTGTGTTCACACATGAATAATTCTGGCACATAATTATTAGCACTACCAACTGCTCCAGTTTGCCTGGGACTAGAGGATTTTCCAAATAATTGTCAATCAAATAAATCACTTTAATTAATACTAAAAAGTCACGATTTACTTTACACAAGAAAAGGAAGCCAGAAAAGGTTCTTTTAAGAGAAGGGATGAATAAAACTTGTACATTTACTTTCACACAATTGTCCTTAGTATTTCAGTTCTTGGGTCCCAAAACAGAGAAACAAATAGCTCATGGGGAGTTTGTCCACTCACGTGTAGATAATTCTGTAAAGTTGAGGACGAAGTTTACAATGGTCAGTGGATGAGGAGAAGCTACCAGCTGAATCTCTCTATAGACACGTCCTCTACTTGAGAAGCAACAACACCAGCTGAATAAGGGGCCAGAGATGTGAGCCCAGAAAAACAGATTCAGTTCAATGGCCATGACCCACTAAGAAGACTATATATAATAGGCAGCTAGAGAGTCCCAACTATATCCTGGCCATGAGCTCCAAAAGGGGGAGTCAGTTACAATGAACAGAAATTAGACTAGAAGTTAGATAACCTGGTCCTAGTTCCCACTCTGCTGCTAAGTAGTACTGTAACCTTGGATAACTTTTTTGGGTACCTCAGTTCCTCAAAAATGAAAGGAGAGTATTGGATTAGATGACTTTAAAGCTACCTTTTCAATCGCAAAACTACAGTAATCAAAACAGGATGGTGTCGGCATTTAAAAAAAAAAAGACATGTAAATCAATGAAACACTATAAAGAACCCAGAAATAAAGCCACACATATATGGTCAATTGATTTAGAACAAAAAAGACAAGAATACACAATGAAAATATGACAGTCTCCTCAATAAATGATGTTGGGGAAACCGGACAGCCTTACACAAAAAAATGAAACCAGACTACTATCACATACTATATACAAAAATTAATTCAAAATGGATTAAAGACCTGAATGTAAGACCTGAAGCCATAAACTGCTAGAAGAAAACACAGGCACAAAACCTCCTTGACACTGGTCTTGGCAATGACTGTTTTGGTTCTGACACCAAGAGCAAAGGCAAAAATAAAGAAGTGAGACTACATCAACAAAAAGGCTTCTGCAGAGCAAAGGAAAACACCTGTAAAATGAAGAGGCAACCTACTGAGTGAGAGAAAATATTTGCAAATCATATATCTGATAAGGGGTTAATACACAAAATAATAAACTCATACAACTCAATAGCAAAAACAACCAAACGATCCAGTTAAAAATGGGCAGAGGCTCTGAAAATGAACATTTTTCCAAAAAAGACATACAGATGGCCAACAGGTACATGAAAAGATGCTCAACATCACTAATCATAAGGGAAATGAAAGTAAAAAACAAAATGAGATTATCACCTCACACCTGTTAGAAGGAATATTATCAAAAAGACAAGAAATAAATGCTGGTGAGGATGTAGAGGGAAGGTAACTGTTGTGGATAGTTGGTAGAGATGTAAACTGGTGTAGCCACTTTGGAAAAGAATAAGGAGGTTCCTCAAAAAATTAAAAATAGTACCACTACATGATCCAGCAATCCTACTTCTGGGTATTTATATGAACAAAATGAAAACACCTTCAAAAATATATATGTACTGCTAAGTTCACTGCAGTATTATTTACAATAGCTAAGACATGAAAACAACCTAAGTGTCCACTTATGACTAAATGATAAAGATGTTTTTTATTTACAACACATACACACAATAAAATACTATTCTGCCAGTAAAAAATGAAATCTTGTAATTGCAACAAAATATTTAGACCTTGAAGGCATTATGCCAAGTGAAATAAGTCAGAAAGAGAAAGACATATACTGTACGATCTCATGTTTGGGAACAAAAAACCACGTTTACAGACACAGAGAACATCTCTGTGTCAGGGTGTGTATATATATAAAAAGGATGAAGGGACTCAAAAGGTACGAACTTCCAGCTATAGAATAAATAAGTCATGAGGATGTAAAGTAGAGCATGTTGACTATTTTTAATAATACTGTATTCTTATTTGAAACTCACTGAGAGTAGATCTTAAAAGTCCTTATCACAAGAAAAAAAATTTTGTAACTGTATGTGGTGACAAATAACTAGACTTGATATGGTGATCATTTCTCCAAGTACATAAATATTGAACATTATTTTGTACACATGAAACCAATAATGTTATATGTCAATTTTACTTCAATTTGAACAAAAAAGGTGCCTTTTCACATATTTGATTTTGGCCTATGAAAGCAGCTATAATTCTTAAATCCTAAAAATTTGTGTTTTTAATAAGAAAATTGTATTTTAAGAAAATCATCTTTATAAGAAAATTCTTGTAAGAAAATTAAATGGTATTTAATTGAGTAATTGAATAACAATCATGAAATTAAAAAGAAACACAGATTTTTAATGTATCACAGAATGACAAAGTGAATAAAAACAAGTAAAGGAAGGGCCATAAGGTTACAGTTTATTTTTAGACCTGTATGCGAAAACATTCCATTACCATTAAAGATTTTTTTCAAAAAATCCTAAAAAGTGGTGTTTGTAGTTGTGGATATTTTCACAGGATTTTATATTATTCTTTTTCAGTGTATTTAACAGGGTCCACTCTGCGGTTTAAAGCACCTCATCTGTGATACAGAACCTGCTAGGCCAGTCAAAAAGAACACAAGGCCCACCAGCAGATCTGCTCTTAAAGCATTCAGGACAAATCACAAACGACCAAGAGACATTTCTTTACTGCCACGTGTGCATCTTCTTGGATGCTGAGCTGCTTTCAGTAATTAACCACTGGACAGAAAGTCTAACGTGGTTTAATTATTCTGGATGCTATGGGTTAAGTAATTGCTATGGTACTGGGAGTTACTTTTTTTTTTGTTACCTCTGTTTTTTGGATACTTTTCAACCTCAGGTAATTGACATTACTTTGGAATGGAGACCGTGTGACTATTGCTTGGTGTAAGAAGTCCCTGGGTGATTTTCTGTCCCCAAAAGAAAGTTTTCTTTTTCCCTTCAAACTACTTATTTGATTATATTTTCATAGGCTAGGTATCATTATAATACCTAGAAATTTCTGCTAACCAGAATTATAGTGAATAGCAGACTAGAGCCCTCACTAAACTTTAGTTAGCTAACCTGGCACTAGACAGCTCATGCAAACACAGACATCACACTGTTTATGTCATTTTTAACCAGCATTTGTTGAGAATGATTTGCCCACTGTCCAAAGGGGGAAAAGGTGTGTAAGTTTGACTACAATCACTCATTTAAGGCAATCAGACAGTTATAAACGCATGCAAATTATCCCTACTCTTCCATTTTTATAACCTCTAACTTTCACATAGCTCTATGATTTCATCTGTTTTTCAAAGGAAGAAAGGAATTCAATTAACATTGGCTCCAAAAAGGCCAATGTGATAAGTAAATTAAAATATCAATATCTAGGACAAAAGATTTTCTAGCAGTGATCACTTTTCTCATTGCTTGCTTGATTTTTCAACATCCATTCCCTCCACATCTTTATTATAGTATATATTCACATATAATTTCAGTGAACTTTTAGAATCTTTTCAGAATTTTATAACATGGTATGAAATAAGTATAAATATCTGAAAATAGAAGATTATAAAATTATCATTCATGTTATATAAAATTTATAATACTAATGTGAAAAATACAAATCTATATGTTTGTTTAAAGTAAAATAAAAGTTAAGACAGGGTAAACTTAAAAAGCAAACCCTTTATATCACCTATGGGTATTAATTACTCAATCATCAATTGCAACAATTGAGTATCTAGTATGTTTCAGGAAGTGTTGTAGTTGCTGAGAATCATCAAGGAACAAAAAAACAATATACATAATATAATAAATTAATAAATGATTTCTATGTTAAAAAGATGATATAAAAGAAAACAGAGAGCAGAATCAGGAGATGGGGAATATGGTACAGGGAAAAGAAGGCAGTATGAAATACTAAAATAAACACTTATTAGTTTTTAATGTGTAAGAGAAATAGCTTTTAACAAATGGGAAGGAGAAATAAATGAATTAGATAATTTTTTAAAAACCAAAGACTTACCTAGGAAAGCTCACCTAGAATTATCACAGCACAAAGCATGAAATGTGCATCTGAGGAAGTTTACAAAAATGATATATGTGTATTAATTTATTCTAACAATTCATAGAGCAATTTTTCTCATATATCTTATAGTCCTAACAAGCAAATATTCCCATATTCAAACTAAAATAAATAGCAGCATAAAGCAAATGATTCTAAACACTCCTTGCTAGAGGGACTGAAAAGATAATGGATGAGAGGTACACCAATTACTCAATGTCAGGTCAGGGAAGGACCAAAGATTTAGTCCATTCATTTTATTTTAAAAAGAAGAAAAATGAAGGTCAGAGAAGTTAAACAACTATCTCAAGATTACCAATCCAGTCAGAGGCAAAGGGTACGCTTTTCATTTTGTTTAGAAATCATTTTCTACAATACCATGTTAAAGGAGCAAAAAACTGACAAATTAGACAAATTAGTTTTAAATGCTCATTTACCGAAGATCAAGATTAACAAAATAATATAAAGAAAGCCTGGACAAATTGGTTTATATAACTAATTTTAAGCCTGTGCAGTGCAAAAGCTTTTTAGTTTGATGTAGTCACATTTGTTTATTTTTGCTTTTGCTGTCTTTGCCCTAGAAGATATATCATAAAACAATTGTTAAGAACAATGTAAAAAAATTTACTGTCTGTGTTTTTTCTAGGAGTATTATGGTTTCAGATCTTACATTTAAGGCTCTAATTCATGAGTTTATTTTATGTATATGATGTAAGAAAGTGGTATATTTTCATATTTTTGAACAAATCTGTCTAGTTTTTCTAACACCATTTATTATAGAGACTGTGTTTTCCCCACTGTATATTCTCCCCTCCTTTTCACATATTAATTGACCATATAGATGTAGCTTTCCTTCTGGGTTTTCTATTCTGTTCTATTGACCTATGTATCTGTTTTTATGCCAGTACCATTCTGTTTTTATTATTATAGCCTTGTACAATAGTTTGATACCACGTAGCATGATATCTCTCAACTTTATTCCATGTTCTCTATATTTTTAATAAAATTTTTATTTATTTTATTATTTGATTATACTTTTTCCATTACCATTTATCCCCCCATACCCTCTTCTACCTCAGAGAGGAAGGAGAAGAGAGAGAGACAAAGAGAGAGAAACATTGATTTGTTGTTCCACTTATGTATGCATTCATTAGTTGACTGTTGTATGTGCCCTGACCAGGTGTTGAACCCCATGCTCTAACCAACTGAGATACCCAGACAGGGCCTTCTTTCCCAATATTGACTCGGCTATTCTGGGTCTTTTGTGATTCTATATAACTTTTTGGATTATTTGTTCTAGTTCTGTAAAAAATACAAGGAAGCCATCAACGAAACAAAAAGGAAACATACTAAATAAGAGAATATATTTGCAAATGATACATCCAATAAGGGATTAATATCCAAATTATATAAAAAACTCAAACTGCTCAACATCAAAAAAACAAACAACCAATTAAAAGGTGGGCAGAGAATATGAAGAGACACTTCTCCAAAGAGGAATATAGATAAACAACAGACACACAAAAAAATGCTCAATATCACTAATAATCAAGGAAATGCAAATCAAACCACAATGAGCTATCACCTCCCACCTGTAAAAGTAGCTATTATCAATAAATCAACAAACAACAGTGTTGGAGAAGATGTGGCAAAAAGAGAACCTTCGTGCACTGTTGGTTGGGTTGTAAACTGGTACAGCCATTATGGAAAACAACACAGAGGTTCCTCAAAAAATTGAAAATAGAACTACAGTATAACCTAGCAATTCCACTTCTGGGCATTTACCTGAAGGAATCCAAAACATTAATTCAAAGAGATATATGCATTCCTGTATTCACAGCAGCATTACTTACAATAGCCAAGATATGTAAACAGTCTAAGTGTCCACTGAGACAAATATATAAACAAAATGTGGTACATATATACAGTGGAATATTATCCAACAATTAACAAAGAAAAAACCTTGCCATTTGTGAGAATATGGAAGGACCTAGAAGGGATTATGCAAAGTGAAATAAGTCAGATATAGAAAAGACCAAAACCATATTATTTCACTTATATGTGAAATATAAAAAATAAAATAAATAAGCAAACAAAACAGAAATTCACAGACACAGAGAACAAACTGAAGGTCAAAGGTAGGAGGAGGCTGGGGGAAGGAATGAAAAAAGGTGAATAGGATTAAGAAGTATAAACTGCCAATTAAAACTGTCATAGACATATAAAATACAGCAAAGGGATATAGTCAGTAATATTGTACTAACTATTGATGGTGCTAGATTATCAGGATGAGCACTTCATGTAAAGTACATAAATGTCTAATCCCTACTTTGTACACCTACAACTACGAGGATTTGACTATCTTATTGTTACTGAAATTTAACAGTCAAAAATAACTTCTATAACATTGGATATAGACACACTATAATCACAAATTTCACCCAAATTTTCAAGCATATTTCATGGACTGGTAACCAAAGGTTCAATAAAGTTAAGAGATTTGCCCATGGCGATAGCATAAGGAAGCTTCAGAATTACATGCTGTGAGAAAGTCACTTAAAGATAGAAGAATTTTGCAATCTACAGATATTTGAAAAATTAGTAAAGGAATAAATAAGGCATACCGTACAGAAAAACTGATCTTCTCCACAAAAAATATTCTGTACTTAAATGAAATTAGGAAATGTCCCATATTTCATTCTTTGCTAGATTTGCAATGCATGTTGCCATATTAGACATTCAAAGAAGGTAAGTAAGAAACTTTCTGTTTTCAATGTATTTACCGTGTATCTAACCATTTTTCTAAACTCACTTGGTTATAGAACATTGAACATCAATTTAGGCAATACTGACCTAAGGAAAGGGACTCTAGTATGTGATAGGGTTTGAAATAAGCTGCAGCCTAAGGTGTTAAAACTTCAAAGTTCTTCACTTTTAAACAATGAGATGATAATGGTGGTAACAATAGCAAACATTTTCTTAAAACTTATTACTCATTGAACAACCGCTTATTGTGGGCCTCTATGTCAGGCACTAAATTTTACACTAGGTGCCTGATCCAGTACTGAGGGTGGTCAGTGGATCACCTAACAGTGGCAACTCTCCACCTCTGAAAATCAGTAGGAACAGAACTGCTCCAATGCACTTGCCTCTGAGTGCAACAGTCTCATCTGAGCGGCCTCTCTTCCAGATGATGTCCACCTCCAGAACGACGCCAACCCCTAAACACCATGCTTCCCGAAAACTACGTAAGATTAGCATTCCTCCCTCTAAGACATCGCGCATGACCAGCAGAAATCTTTCCTTTATGACAAGAAACAAGTCCAGTTTTCTCTATTTCAGATACTAAACGATGGTTTGTTTCATAGTATTTGAGAAAATCTGCTCTCACAACCCTGTCGACCTAACCACAATTCCTCTTCTTTCTCGTTATTTTGAAAGACTTCAAATCAACAGAAAAAAAAATAATAATACAACAAATACTTATACATCCTTCACAGAGAATCACCAATTGTTATCATTTTGGCACACTTGTTTTCTTTCAGAATTACACACACACACATTTATATACATACAAACACATTACACACATACATACGTACATACTTGTACTTTATCTCTATTTTTCTTTGAAAAGCAAACATTCGAGTGCTTTACATGTGCCTGGCATACTTAGATAAATTGTCATTTAAACCTCTTAAAGATCCCATAATGCAGTATCACTATGCCTGTCTCTCCCCCTTTTTGAGAGATATTCCTTAACAGTAAGTAAAATTATGTTTCTTTGTTAACTTTCACACACTGGCCTTAGTTCTGTCATGTACAACTAGATGAAATAGAAAATCTCTTACCTGTGATGATCTCCAAAAATACGAAAAAAGGCTGCTTAAATATTGTTTAGCTTAATAGCGTCTTTTTAAAAGTTTTATTGAGATATCGCTTATATACCATTAAATCACATGTTTACCAGTTTTAGAAGACTTCCATCATTCCAAACAATGCCTCCTGCCCATTTACAGTCAATGTGCATCTCCATCCCCAGCTCAGGGCAATGACTAATCCACTTGAAGAAATCATGAATCCTCTCTAGTCTTCAATGTTAAAGACTCCTCACTTCTCATCCTTTAAGTCTATTTAAATGGCATTTCCTTGGGAAGACCTTTTCCAACTATCACCATTTCCAATCCTCGCTTGAATCAGAGAAGCTCAGCATTTATTTGGTTTATATATTGAGGACCTGCCCAACATAACATCTGAAGATAAAGGTTCCAAAATTTTCAAATAAAATGAATGAAAACCTCTGATCTGAGTGTTGAACAAACCACCAGCCCATAAGACCTGTAGCGAAGGGACATCCTTGAGACAACAGGCCAACACTTTGCGGGCGAGGAATTGTTGAACCCGCTCTCAGGCTGTTTGTCTTTACCATAGTTCTCCGTTTTGTCAATAAGAACGTCTTGTCGAAAGCTTGTACTATACTGCCATAAAATCACCCTATCATAAAGGGATTATTATTTTACTCTGATAGGAACCAACTCATGCAATTTCCTCATAATTAGAAATGCCAAAATTTTTGTTGAGGTTGATGTGACATTCACCAGAGTGTATGGTTAAAGTGTTAAAGACTAGAATCTCCCTTCCCCCGACACTTTTAAATAAAGCAAACTTATGCCAAAATTATAACTTAATTACATTTCCTTAAATACCCTTCTTTAAAAACCACCTGGTAATAATTAATACCACTGTTGTAAATATATTCTCTCCTAATGTACTTGTATTTCTAAGGTCTAATTTTTTTTACCCCAAAACAATAGTTTCAGTCTCATATACTATAATACTGACTAAATGAACCTGTAAACTTAAAAATATGGAAAACAGTGCAAAGTTGTTATATTACCAATTAAGAAACTTGGAAATTAATTTTGCAAGTATTAATGACTGCCAACAGGAAAATACATAATATATTCCAGTTGTAGTACATAATATATTCCATTTGCTCCTTCACAAAGGGCTTCAGTTTCCATCAGAAGGTGTACAAGACAACCGTCTTTCTAGAATATGTAAACTGGACAATGATCAGTCACTTTTGTTTTGAGAAAATTAAGAAAAAGTTTATCTCTAGTCTATATACAACTTTCTTGAAATCAAAATGAAATATAGTATGCCCAAAAGAAATGCATTTTATGTCTGTTCTCCAGAACACGGATAAAAAAGTGATAACATAAGAAAGATATTAAGACTTAATTATGGTTGGCCAAAAAGTTTGTTTTTTTCCATAAGAAGGCTCTAGTGGTGCTTAGTTGTCTTTAATTCATTTGAAATAATTTTGTTACATTGTATTGTGACAGCTGTCATATCACATGCATTTAAAAGAAACTTACCAAAATTGGCAAATTTTTGTGGAGTCATTTTAATACTAAAGGTAGAATAAAATAAGCAACATTTTTGGCACATTATGCTTTATTATTTCAAGAAAGGTAAAAACGCAACTGAAACACCAAAAAGGATTTGTGCAGTATATGGAGAAGGTGCTATGATTAATCAAATGTGTCAAAAGTGGTTTGTAAAATTTCATGCTGGAGATTTTGCAGGACAATGCTCCATGGTCAGATAGATCAGTTTAAGATGACAGTGATCAAATCAAGATATTAATTGAAAACAATCAAGGTTATACCATGCAGCAGATAGTCAACATACTCAAAATATCTAAATCAATAAAGTTATTGGTGAAAATGAAAAATGTGTCTTTTATTTTACGGAAAAAACATACAGACTTTTTGGCCAACACAATATATGTAACAACTCTACTAATAACATACTGGATATAATGATCTTTTGGTTTTACTCTATATTATATTCTACAACTTTAAATTTGGGGTATGTAGTAAGAATCTTTTATAGATGTTTATACACACTATCATGGAACTGGAATATTAATCTCTAAGTAACACCATGAAAAGTTTAGTCTTTATTTCTAGAAGCTTAAAAAAAATTATGTACAGCCTTTTAAATGTACTAAAAATATTCATAAAATATCTATGTACCTTCCAACTACCAGTCTGTATATTATTAAATATGTTCATAAGGACTAGCCCTGTAGTAGCAAATACAAATATTAATAATAATTAACATCAGTAATATAGTAATTAACAGGCTTAGTTCTATAGGCTTAGAACCGTCACAAAATCTTACAACTTTCAAACTCCTTTGCTTATTATACGAAAAGTCTTTGAAATCTGGCTTCTGTCTTTGGTTCTGAACTTCTTTTTAGCTGTGTATCCTTTCTCCATGCCTTACATGTCAAACTACCTGTAGACAGCTGACCACACAATGAGTTTCACATCTCTGGGTCTTTGTATATGATGTTCTCTCTGCCAAATATGTCTTTGTTTCTTCTTTCATTCAACTAATTCCTTCAAAATTTAGTTTGAGGGGTACCACACTTGGAAAATTTTCCCTAATCCCCAGTTTAATTTAGCCGCTCCTCTGTGGTATACTGCAATGATAGCCCTAATTCTTTAACACACATTCTATCAATGCTCATTGTCAAGTAACTTTAAATGCCTTCACACTATAACTTTGAGCTTAATCATGTTATATACTTTGGCTAGTAAGATGTTAGCAGGTATCAGTAAATATAGGCTAAGAAGAATTTACGTTTCATCTTGTGCTCCTGCACGCCACCACTGCCATGAAAAGGTGCCCAAGCTAATCCACTGGAAGACTAAAGACACATGGAGCAGAACTGAGTGAGTCACCCAGTTCTCCAACTGAGCTCTCCCAGATCAGCTGAATAGGCTGACAGTCAGCTGACAACCAGATGACAGAACCCAGACGAGACTGGCAGAGCTGCCTAATCTACTATCCTAGACACATAAACATAAATTCTGAGGTTTTACTACTAAGGTTTTATGACTTTTTGTTATACAGCATTATTTCGGCGATGAATCAAATATCCACCCTCCTGGATGCTTCTATAGTCTTACCATAGAAGAAGGGAGAGAGGAAAGGTGGGATCAAAAGGAGAGTCTTACTGAAGAAAAAAACACTCTTTTGAAAAACACACAGGTGGTGAAGAAAAACAACTATTTAGATGGATTCACCTACTACTGACTTCACTGGGATTTCAGATACCAAGGAATCATCCCTGTAGTGTGCAATTTAAAGGGGCACACACACACTAAATACTGGCAGAGCAGATTAAAACCTTAAGGCATATAGGTAAGATGTCTGTTAGAGGAAAAGAATACCTACAATTCATGTGACGTGTGGATGCAATGTTAGCAGGAAAGAACCAATAACTGTAGTACTTTGGCTGACAACAGTCTGCAGTTATGCAAAAAAATACCAGGGCAGAGAATCAAAGGATGTATTCTTAAAAATCTTAACATTCTCATAGTAAGAGGCAATTCACAGAACTTCAAAGATGCAAAAGAGCCCTGTGTGGTGTGACTCAATTTATTGGAGTGTCATCCCGTAACTGATAGGCTATGGGTTCAGTTCCAAGTTGGGGCGCATACCTATGTTGTCGGTTCAATCCCTGGTTGTACAGGAGGCAACCAACAAATGTTTCTCTTTCACATTGATGTTTCTTTCCCTCCCTCCCTCCCTCCCTCCCTCCCTCTCTCTCTCTCTCTCTCTCTCTCAAAGCAGTAAAAATATGTACTTGGATGAGGATAAAAAAAATCTTTTTAAAGATGCGCAAGGAAAGGGGCCCCCATTTCTTCTTTCTTCTGTAATCTCATATATATTTCCCATACCTGACTGCTTCTGCACCCTGTCTCTACCTAGAAGGCTTTGCTGTAGCCCTAAACCTGCTACAAACTTTCACATCCTGTTTAATACCATCACACCCTTTAAGGTCTTGATCAAAAATTTCCCCTGACATGAAATCATTTCTAAAACCTGTCACAAGAAGAACTAATTATACAACCCTTGGAAACATGTACGTGCATATTTATAGCATAAGAATACCTCATTAGTGGTAATTGAGTGTGGGTATAGAACTGATCTTTACCATCTTTAAGAAATGAAACGGCACAAAGTGGGAGCCCAATAAATGCTTATAAATGAAACAACAGTGTAAGGAAAAAATATTCAAAATTTTATAATGGTTGGTATGCTTTGGTGGACAGGTAAAAATTATTCAAAAAGGTTATCAAAGTAATGATATATATTTTTAACAGCAGCAAATATAAAAAGGAAAGGAAAATATATGAATCTAAAAGAAAATAAGATTTAGAATCAATAATAATAATAATAGTGATGAGGAAAATGGCAGTCAGTAGATGATATTTACATACTCAGGATTTACTATTTGCTACATACTACTGAACTGACTTATAAAAACAAAACTATGAGGTAGGCACTATTATTCTTCCCATTTCTGGGTGTGAGCAGGTTAACTAGATTACCCAAGGTAACATGTTTAATGAGTGCAAGAAATGGAATTCCAGATCTCACCAGTCTAACTGTAAACTCTAAAAATAAAAACCCTGACTATTCTATAATATTGTCTTTCATAGTAACCGAATATAATTTATTCAAATGTCCACCACAATTTAAAATTAAATAAAAACTGAAGATCATATAAGCATATATCCAACTACAAGGTGGCTATAGTACTGCGTTGGATGATACTTGGATAAATAACAAATGACTTTTTCAAAATTAAGTGTGGAACATGCAGAAAAGTAAACCAATGTATAAAGGCAACAATGGTTGCATTTACAACATTAAGAGGGAAAATCTGGAGAACTGAAACATCAAACACTTTTTATATCAAGAGCGAGAATATGAAATCTATTAGAAGGGTATAAAAAACTTCCGAGTTGAATGTAAATAACTGGCTTCCTCTCTACTAATTCAAGTGTAACACATGAAATTCATCTTTTAAGTCTCAGAAATTAATTGTAAATACTAAAACTGTATAACTGGGAAAATGCTTAGTATATTAATGCATAAATCACATATGCATATGCATAAGAATTCTGGAACAAAATTCAGAAAGCATTCTACTATTTAATGTAAAATTTCCCAAGGCTAAACTTGGTTAAAAAAAATTATGATTTAATGAAGAAATACTAAAACAATAAAAATAATATCATTATACCTGATGTATGATAACACAGAGATTAAAACTGATACTTGGGAACAGGCTGGTTACAGAAATAATAATTATTATTATTCAGAGTTTATTTCTAGCTTAAAGACACCAATACCGTACACTTATAACATGCACAGAGCATTTGATAAACACAGAAAAATCTCAGAATAATCATAGCCTGGGGGCTCCCCAAATAACTTCAGGAATCCAAGGTCTCTATTTTCCATAATCTGAGGTTTACAGAAGTAAAAATTAGAGCTTCTTGTATTGTGAACAAATTCCAAATATTAAATCCCTTGGTGAATATCCTCTACTCTGAGGGAAAAAGGGAAAAGTGGATGCCCCACCAGAGGATTCCAAGATTTAAATAAGTGTAAACACTGTCTCCTTTAGTATTGATAAGAAATTACTAGAACATTAGATATGTAATCTTAGTTCTCTTAGCTTCAGGAAGCTTCCCCGTTTTTTCGCCCACTCTCATTCCAAAGGTTCAAAAAACTATGAAATTAAATTCAGGTGATTGTGAAAATATGCATTTCACTGCTGGATGACTCAAAATAGTATTTAACACAAAAAAAACAAAATTGTTCATACTGTACCATTATTAAATTCAGATAATTGGTTTCTACTTATAGATATGTTCTTAAAACCCTAAGTAAAAAATGTTAAATGAAAGATTTTATTTTTAAAAAATCAAAAAGAAAAATAGAAAGTGCCAGAGTGAAAAAATACTATTTTCTATACACTTTCAGCTTTAACTTTAAATAAACAGTGTAAGTGCCCATCAGTAAATAGTAGATAACACAGTTGGTACATTAACACGAATGGAATACTACACAGCAGAAAGAAAGAAGGAGCTCCTACCCTTCACAACAGCATGGACGGAACTGGAGAGTATTATGCTAAGTGAAATAAGTCAGGCAGTGAAAGACAAATACCATATGATCTCACCTTTAAGAGGAACCTAATCAACAAATAAGCGAGCAAAAGAGAACCAGAGACATGGAAATAAAGAACAAACTGACAGTGACCAGAGGGGAGTGGGGAGGAGGATAACTGGGGAAAGAAGGGGAAGGGTCAAGTCAAGGAACATATATGAAGGATCCATGGACAAGGACAACTGGGTTGAGTTGGGTAGCAATACTTATATCCAACACAATAGACTTTAAAACCAAGGTTATAGTAAGAGACAGAGAAGGACACTCATAATGATGATAAAGGGAAAATTCCAACAAGAGGATATAACCCTAGTAAATATTTATGCACCCAACATAGGAGGACCTAAATATCTAAAGCAAATCATGATGTACATAAAGGTAGGGATCGACAAAATACAGTCATAGTAGGAGATATTAACACCATGTTGACTTCAATGGATAGATTTCCCAGACAGAAATCAATAAGGACACACTGGCCTTAAATGACACACTAGGTCAAATACATTTAATTGATATATAGACAGCATTTCAACTCAAGCAGAAGATATCTGTTCTACTCAAGTGCACACAGAACATTTTCTAGGATAGACCACATGTTAGAACACAAAACAAGTCTCAATAATTTAAGACTGAAATCATATCAAGCATTTTCTCTGAGCATAATGCTATGAAACCAGAAATCAATCACAAGAAAACTAAAACATACACAAAAACATGGAAATATATAAGGGTGCACCTCGAATACCTAGCTTGGGTGATGAGGAGGATGTGCCACTGGACCCTACAGAACACCTACTATTTTAGGCCATACTACCAAGATACGGAGTCAGAGTAACTCTACCTAACACACAGAAACAAACACAGGCAGCCAAAACAAGGAGACAAAAAAACATGGCTCAAATGAAAGAACAGATCAAAATGCCAGAAAAAGAGCTAAACAAAATGGAGATAAAAATCTATCAGATGCAGAGTTCAAAACACTCGTTATAAGGATGCTCAAGGAACTTAGTGAGGACCTCAGCAGCATAAAAAAGACCCAGTCAGAATACACTAGTTGAAAAAAAAGGTACACAAAGGATATACTAGTTGAAAAAAAAAGAACAATTTACAGGGAAACAACAGTAGAATGGATGAAGCCAAGAATTAAATCATTGATTTGGAACTTAAAGAAGCAAAAAGCAACCAAACAGAACAACAAAGAAAAAAAAGAATCCAAACAAATATGGATAGTATAAGCAGCCTCTGTGACAACTTTAAGACGTCCAACATTTGCATCATAGAGGTACCAGAAGGGAAAGAGAAAGAGCAAGAAATTGGAAATCTATTTGAAAAAATAATGAAAAAAATCCCTAATTTGGTGAAGGAAATAAACATGCAAGTCCAAGAAGCACAAAGAATCCCAAACAAGATGCATGTGAAGAGCCCACACCCAGGACACATCATAATTAAAATACCAAAATTTACAGATAAAGAGAGAACCTTAAAAGCAGTTCAGACAAAAGCAGTTAGTTACCTACAGGGGCATCCCCACAAGACTGTCAGCTGATTTCTCAAAAGAAACTTTGCAGGTTAGAAGGGAATGGCAAGAAATATTCAAAGTCATGAAAAGCAGAGACGTACAGTCAAAATAGTTCTGCTCAGCAAAGCTATCATTTAGAATCAAAGGACAGATAAAGAGTTTCCCAGACAAGAGAAAACTGAAGGAGTTTATCATCACCAAACCATTATATGCAATGTTAAAGGGACTTATTTAAGGAAATGATCAAAACTATGAACAATGAAATGGCAATAAATACTTATCTATCAACATTTGAAACTAAAAAACAAACTAAGCAGACAAGAAGAACAGAGGCAAAATCATGGATATGGAGAGTGTTTTGATGGTTGCCAGAGTGCAGAGGGTGTGGGGAATGGGTGAAGAGATGAGGGGATTAAGAGGTACAAATAGGTAGTTACAGAATAGCCATGGGGATGTGAAGTACAGTATAGGAAATGGATTAGACAAAGTACTTATATGCATGACTCATGGACATGAACAAGAGTGGGGGGATTGCCTGAGGGAGTAGGGGGTGCTGGGTGGAGAGGGACAGAGGAAAAAAAATCAGGACAACTGTGATAACATAATCAATATATAATTAAAAAAACTCCAGCATGGTACTGTCATAAAAACAAACAGAGATCAAAGGAACAGAATAGAGAGCCCAGAAATAAACCCACACCTTTATAGTCAATTAATTTTTGTCAAAGGAAGCAAGCACATACAGTGGGCTAAAGATAGTTTATTCAATAAATGGTGCTGGGAAAATTGGACAGATATGTGCAAAAAATGAAACCAGACCACCTCCTTACACCACACACAAGAATAAACTCATAATGGAGTAAAGACTTAAATGTTGGGCACAAAACCATAAGACTTTTAGAAGAAAACATAGGCAGTAAAGTCTTGGACATTTCTCATAGCAACATTTTTTTCTGATATATCTCCTCAGGCAAAGGAAACAATAGAAAAAATAAACAAATGGGACTATGTCAAACTATAAAGTTTTTGCACAGCAAAGGAAACCATCAACTAAATTAAAAGATAACTCACTGAATATAAGAATATATTGTTCCCCTGATACACCTGATAAAGGGTCAATATCCAAAATTTATGAAGAACTTATAAAACTCAAGATCAAAAAAACCCAAACAGTCCAATTAAAAATGGGCAAAGAACCTGAATAGACACTTCTTCAAAGAGGACACATAGATGACTAATAGACGTATGAAAAGATGCTCAATGCCACTAATCATCAGAGAGATGCAAATTAAAACCACAATGAGATATCACCTCACACCTGTCAGAATGGCTATCATCAATAAATCAATAAACAACAAGTGCTGGTGAGGATGTGGGGAAAGGGGGACCCTTTTGCACTGTTGCTGGAAATGCACACTGGTGCAGCAACTGTGGAAAGCAGTATGAAGTTACCTCAAAAAATTAAAAATGGATCTGCCTTATGATCCTGAGATTCTACTTCTGGGAATTTATCTGAAGAAACCTGAAACACTAATTTGAAAGAATATAAGCACCCTTATGTTCATTGCAGCAGTACTACAATTGCCAAGATTTGGAAGGAGCCCAAGTGTCTGTCAGAAGATGAGTGGATAAAACAACCATGGGACATTTATACAACGGAATACTATTCAGCTATATAAAAGAGCTTTTACCCTTTGAGACAGCATGGATGGACCTGGAGGACATTATACTAAGTAAAATAAACCAGTCAGAGAAAGGCACATACAATATGATTTCACTCATATGTAGAATCTAATGAACAAACTGAACAAACAACAAAGTCAGACTCATAGATAAAGAACAGACTGACGGCTCTTTGCGGGGGTGGGCAGTTAGTGGGTGGAGGGATCAAGCAAAGTGGAAAAAGGAATCATGGACATGGACAACAGTGTGGTGACTGCGTGGAAGAGGGTGGTATATGGGGGATAAATGATAAAAGAAAAAAATATAATAAAAATAAATTTTAAAAGTTAACTAATTAAATTAAATTGATTTTCTTTGCATGACATGGCTACCAAACAAGTCATTCTTTGTCTTTTTCCCTTAATATCTCAAACCAGATGTTCTTGGGCTGGACAGATAGCAAACAGGCAGAAGGAAAGACGGAATCATACTTATCTTTCTAACTCTTGGTGTCAGGTGAAAGTTTCTAAATAACAGCAGTAATAAATTCATTCGCTGCAATTAGGGATCCTGCTCTCCTCAATGTCCATATGGTACATCTCTTCTCATTAAGACTAGTGTGCTCCTGCCCTGGCTGGTGTGGTTCAGTGGATTGAGTGCTGGCCTGTGAACTGAAAGGTTACTGGTTTGATTCCCAGCCAGGGCACATGCCTGGGTTACAGGCCAGGTCGCTATTTGGGGGCATGCAAGAGACAACCAATTGATGTATTTCTTGCATACTGATGTTTCTCTCCCTCTCTTTCTCCCTTCCTTCTCTTCTCTCTAAAAGTAAATAAATAAAATCTTTTAAAATTAAAAAAAAAAAAAAAAAAGCCCTGGCTGGTGTGGTTCAGTGGATTTAGTGCTGGCCTGTGAACTGAAAGATTACTGGTTTGATTCCCAGTCAGGGCACGTGCCTGGGTTGCAGGCCAGGTCCCCAGTAAAGGACATGTCAGAGGCAACCACACATTGATGTTTCTCTTTTCCTTCTCTTTCCCTTCCCCTCTCTTTAAAAATAAATAAAATAAAATCTTAAAACAAACAAACAAAACACTAGTGTGCTCCCAAGTAATCCAAGAAATGACCACTAAGACCATCTTCTTTCCAAATGGAGGTAGCAAGCAACCAGGAAATTCATTTGGATCCATGTCAATTTTTTTCTTTTTCAAGATAGAGCTTTGCATTAAAGAACAAAAGAAACCATATTTTTCTTAAAGCTAATAAAAGCATGCCTACCTTACTCAAGAGCTCTTTCTTACAGTTGTTATGCTTTAATATTTTCATTAAATGGTATGTTAATTACTTAAATGTGAGCACAGCCTCACTTCTTTAGGGGGGAAAAAAGAATAATTGGGGCATTGTCTTGGATCAAAGCCATTCAGTAAAAATAAAGTAGGTCAGCAACATCAAGGCTACCAAGGAGTTGTTAGATAGCCTTTTTTGTTATTTTATGAATATACATAGATCATTTATTTAACTTTGATTTATACAATGTAGGATATTCTAAGAGTATTAAGAAGAACTCACATTATAAGACATTAATTATTATCTTCATTTTGTTTTGATAGAACATCTCTGAAAATGTGCATTTACCAGGAATGTTAAAGAAAACTTACCCTTAAATTGAGGTTCTTTACATCTGCCTAGAGGAAGCTGATTGATCTAGGCCATATTTAGCTGTTACAACTCCTTATTTTGTTTTCCCTTCTAAGGCTTCCAATTTATACAAGTACTTATCTAGAATCTTTTCTAATCTTTTTTCCCAAGGTACTATTTTCTATAATGTGTAGAAGTAAAACAAGGTGGTAGGTTCTAATTCAAACCATTAACCATAGTCCCAAGATTATAATGACCTATAATGTACTAATATACTAAGATAAAAACTTGTTTGGGGAAAAATTAGATAGGAGTTAGGAAAATGTATTAAAAGACTCCTTTGGTAGTAAATTAGTAGAGGCGTACTGGGTACAAATTTAGAGACAAAGATTCATTCCATTTAGATTTAAAGAAGAAGTTGAAATTTTTACATTCAATAAATTAAACTTATACTTGGGTTTAACAATATGACCTTAAAATGTGGTAAGAGAGAACTCTACCCTGAACCTGAATGTCACAAACATAATATGAACATGCATCACTGGCACAAGACTCAAATCATCAGGGCCCAAGGGAAACACTTCTCCCCATTTCTCAAGACAAAAGGCTACTACTGCATCAGAATGCCATGAAGGTTTGTGGGATGTGCTACTACTGACAGGAAATGCACACTGCTTTGGGGAATTGTGAGGAATTAAGTGATAGAAATGCAGAGGTTCTCAAACCGTCTCCTCACACAGCATGTATGCAAAGGACTCTTGCATTACAAAGTACTATTTTTCAAATAGTGCCAAGGATCCATTTTCTTCCTTCTCTGCCTGTTCTGATTTGTGATTTTAGGCATATTTATGATGACATGTGGTACATGGGCCTTCATTTACATTTTTGCTTTTTGCCCTGCAAATTTTGGGGGAGGACTTGAGCAAAACCTGGATCAGACACACTATGGTTCAAATAAAAGATAATTTCTAACTCATTTCTAGAACAGAATTATTTTTTGATAACAGAAAAGAATAATGTGTTTGCAAATTCTGGCTAAGAATATTAAGAACTACTGACTCTAACCTATTCCAAAAGAGTGGACATGTTTCCTGTTTTTAAAGATTTCCAGTAAAAGAAAGTCCAAAGCTGTATTATTGTTTATGTTAAAGTTTCCACTTTCAGCTTATTTGTATTTTTGTCCATTATAAACATGTTTTAAAAAAGGAGGTTTGCATAGAATGTTGGCCAAATTTTTAGAGATCCAAACATGATCTCTCAAAATATGAACTTATAAATTTCCTAATGTCTCTGAGCTGAGAGCTGCGCATTTCAATGTTACCTAGGTGCCCAAATTTAAATTTCAAGGCTGCTTATCAAGCATAGTAACTGAACACTTGAGCTAAACTCACAAGTGTGCAAAGAAGTAAATACCCATTGGAAAAAGAAGAAAAAACTCCTGATTTACAGGGTGGCCCATTTAAAACAGTTCCTATTTAATAATGTGGCTGTGTACAGGGCCTCTTTTAGATGGGCCACCCTGTATGAAGCTTAAGTCCAAGATAAAAAATGTCCTCCCTTGAGAATTTTTAAAAACCAGAAACACTGTAGGTTTAGTGGTTATTTTTAAGGTTTTAGATGGTTTCTTTGGACTCCTTTAGAACTGAAAAAAGATGGATACACATTTTAAAAATGAAATGTTACAACCACACATCTGTAATGAGAACCAGTGCCAGTGGATATTTTTAAAGCAAATTAAAACGGTCAACTTTTTTTTTTAACTTAGGCAAACAGCTGCTATACACACTGTGCACAGTAACTACTTTTCAGCAAAAGTTCAGAAGGAATTTCCTAATGAAGATTTATAGGATGTCCTGGGATTGATAATTAAAGGTTCCTCTAAAATGATATGAATGACAGCATCAAAGATGTGTGGGTTAAGGGCACTAAGCAAGCCTGTGCTCTAAGGGAGGAGCCTGGAATTCAGAATAAAAATACCCAAAGTAGTTACCACAAAAGGAAATTAGGATGAAACTGACATGGAGCAAACATTTATTGTATAGCTTATCTCTACTGACTTTAAAGTGTTTTGTAAGACTCCATAGTGACTTCTAAAGTTTAAATACTTGTCATTTAGTTCCTCCTTTTAAAAAGAGGAGTGAGGGAAGAACACAGGGAAAGGGATTGCCTAAAAGAAAAGTTACACTGACAAAAGAGATTATAGGCTCTGAAGATTCTGACTTCCATTCTGTATCTGACTTGAATAATGCTGTTTCTCCTCTAAATCCAGAAACAACAACTATGAGCCCACACATCATCCTATGTGCCAAGTGCTCTTCCAATGTACTTCACATGATTAAATTATTTGATTTCCACAACAATATTATGAGGTAGATACCATTATCTCCAATTACAGGTAAAGGAAGTGAAACAACAAAAGATTAATTCATTTGTTCAAGGTCACAAACAGTTAAAATTGCCTGTTGTGATTCAAGATATGCTCAGGCTCCAAAGTCAGCGCTCTTAAATATTAGGCTATTCTAGACCTTCAAAAAGAACAAGAAACTGCATAATTCCCTAGAAGAACATGGTATCATCCCGTCATAAAGGTAGAAGCCACATTCAACTTCATTCTCAGCAGTAACTCATTCATTCAACAAATAATTTACTGAACATCTTACTGGGACACGTATTGGTTTGCACACTGGGGACAAAGCAACAAACGAGACAGGCACTTTACCTTACACTGGACATACCTAATAGGGATGAACGCTTACTTAATCTAAAGGCATATTATTTATTGACAACAGATAATGATGTACACTATATAACAGTTTTGCTCTATAATATAACAGGTTATATTTATTTTATTAGAAAACTGACAAAATCAACAGGAAGTAGACAAGACACGAGTAAGGAAACACAAGAGGAAAGCAGTAAGTTCAAGCAATGGAGCAACATAAGCCCTAGTAATCAAAAACCACACAAGTAAGAAAGAAAGGACAGCAAAAAGACAGAAAACAGCAAAAGAAAATAAAAACAAATACAGGGAGAACCAGAGAGATGAGAATCTTAAGAATAGTGAACTGTTATTAGGTGTGTATCATGTGTGTATCACATTATAGTTTTAACATATTTTCCTGAAGACTAACGATATTCAGTACTTGTCATATGCTAATATTTGCATTTCATATGCTTTTCTTTGTAAAATGCCAAATATTTTGCCTTTTTTGAAACAAAGATTTTATTTATTTATTTTTAGAGAGAGGTGAAGGGATGGAGAAAGAGAGGAAGAGAAGCATCAGTGTGTGGTTGCCTTTTGCATATCCCCTACGGGGGACCTGGCCTGCAACCCAGGCATGTGTCTTGACTGGGAATTGAAACAGCAACTTTTTGGTTTGCAGGCAGGTGCTCAATCCACTGAGCTACACCAGCCGGGGCCTGCCGTTTTTTATTGGGTTGCTTAAATTTTTATTACTTATGTGTAAGAGTAATATACATATTTTGGGTACAAGTCCTTTGTCACACATGGTAGGGTACTACAAATATTTTCTCCCAGTATGTTGCCAGTCTATTCATTTTCTTCAATAAATTTTCATAAGGTCCAGCAAATTTATTAAGAGTGTCCTTTCATCATTAAATTACCCTGACATCCTTGTAAAAATAAACTGACCATCTATGTGGGTCTATTTCTAAACACTCTATTCCATTCCATTGCTGTAGTGGCTATCCCTGCCACGAGCACACTGTCATGATTACTGCCACATTATATTTTTTAACAAGATAGTGTAATCAGAAGGTGTAAAGCCTCCAACTTTTTTCTTTTTAAAAACTGCCCTGGCTATCTTCTGTCCTCACATAAATTTTAGAAAGGGCACATCAATGTCTAATTTTAAGAGTCTGAAGTGGCCCTGGCCGGCAGCTCAGTTGGTTAGAGCATCGTCCCAATACACCAAGGTTGCAGGTTCGATCCCAGTCAGGGCACATATAAGAATCAATCAATGAATGAATAAACAAGTGTAACAAGAAATCAATATTGCCTTCCCCCCACCTTGTTCCCTAACTCCATCTCTCTCTAAATTCAATAAATACTTTTTTAAAAAAGGTATAAAAAACAGATTGGAATTACAGTCAACTATAATGTAAAAGCCCAGGAAAAGATGACTTCATTGGTGAATTTACCAACTATATAAGGAAGAGTTAATGCAAATTCTTCAATTTTTTTTCCAAAAATTCAAAGAACAAATAAGACCATACTCATATTATGATGCCAGTCTTACCATGATGTCAAAGTAACAAAAGGACACTACCAGAAAAGAAAACTCAGGCCAATATCTCTAATTCTCATTAAAATATGAGCAAGCTAAACTCAGTAGCATACTAAAAGGAACACAAGGATGGCTCAACATACACAAATCAATCAGTATGATATACCACAAAAACAAAATTAAACAAAAAACCATATGATCTCGAAAAATGCAGAAAAAGTATTTGACAAACTATGTCTAATTATTACAAAAGCTGTTAACAAATAGGCATAAAAAACATACTTCAAATAATAAAGGCCATAATTGAAAAGCCCACAGCTAACATCATACTCGATGGTGAAAGAGTGAAAGCTTTACTTCTAAGGTCAGGACAAAGGCAAGAGAAACCCTTCTCACCACTGCTGTTAAACACAGTACTGAAAGTCCTATCCAGAGCAATCAAGCAAGGAAAAAAAAAGTATCAAAATTGGAAAAGAAGAAGTAAAATTGTTTCTCTTTGCAGGGGATATGGTTTTATATATAAAAATATCCTACAGATTACATCAAAAAAATTTTAATCAACAGATTCTTTTTTTGTTGTTTTTTTAAGTATATTTCATTGATTGTGCTATTACAATTGTCCCATTTTTTTCTCCCTTTTATTCACGTCTGCCCCGCACCTCACTTCCCACAAGCATTCCCCGCCTCCTTAGTTCATGTCCATGGGTCATACATATAAGTTCTTTGGCTTCCCCTTTTCCTATACTGTTCTTAACTTCTGCCTATCTATTCTGTACCTACCAGTTATGCTTCACATTCCCTGTATGTTTTCCCCCATTTTTTCTGTCCCCCTCCCCTCCCCACTGATAACCCTCCATGAGATCTCTACTTCTGTGGTTCTCTTCCTGTTCTAGTTGTTTGCTTAGTTTATTTTTGCTTTTTTTTTTTTAGGTTCAGTTGTTGATAGTTGTGAGTTTGTTGTCATTTTACTGTTCATAGTTGTGATCTTCTTTATCTCAGATAAGCCCCTTTAACATTTCATACAGTAAGGCAGGGGTGTCAAACTCATTTTTACTGGGGGCCACATCAGCCTCACAGTTCCCTTCCAAGGGCCAAATGTAATTTTAGGACTGTATAAATGTAATTACTCCTTAACAGTTAAGTGAGAGCTTGGTGCTGGGCCTGATAAAACAAGGTGGAGGGCCAGATTCAGCCCATGGGCCTTATGTTTGCCACCTGTGCAATAAGGGCTTGGTGACATTGAACTCTTTTAACTTGACCTTATCTGGGAGGCACTTTATCTGCCCTTCCATTTTAAATGATAGCTTTGCTGGATAGAGTAATCAGGTGTAGGTCCTTGCCTTTCTTGACTTGGAATATTTCTTCCCAGCCTCTTCTTGCCCTGCAAGGTTTCTTTTGAGAAATCAGCTCATAGTCTTATGGGAACCCCTTTTCAGGTAACTGTCTCCTTTTCTCTTGCTGCTTTTAAGATTCTCTCCTTATCTTTAATCTTGGGTAATGGAATTATGATGTGCCTTGGTGTGTGCTTCCTTGGGTCCAAATTCTTTGGGACTCTCTGAGCTCCTGATCTTCCTGGAACGCTATTTCCTTTGCCAGACTGGAGAAGTTCTCCATTATTTTTTCAACTAAGTTTTCAATGCCTTCCCCTTCCTCTTCTCCTTCTAGTACCCCTATGATTCCGAAAAAAATCCTAAAATTTCCATGGAACAATGGACCATGAATAGCCAAAGCCATCCTGAGAAAGAAGAACAAAGTGAAAGGTACCACTCTTCCTGATTTCAAGCTCTACTATAAAACTACAGTAATAAAAACAGTATGGTACTATCGTAGAAACAGATACACAGACAAATGGAATAGAACTGAAAACCCAGACCTAAGTCCATGTGTATACAGTCAACTAAGTTTTTACAATGTAGTCAAGAAAACTCAACTGAGAAAAGGAAGTCTCTTTTATAAGGTGCTGGGAAAATTGGATATTTACAAATTCAAGATGAAACTAGACCCCTATATTACACCACTCACCAAAATTAACTTGAAATTGGCTAAAGATTTTAATTTACATCAGAAACCATAAAACTCCTAGAGAAAACACAGGACAGAAGTTTCATGACAGATCGTGGCAATGATTTTTTTTTGGATATGATATCTAATGCAAAGCAGCAAAGTCAAAATATAAATAAGTGAGACTACATAAAACCAAAAAAGTTTCTGCAAAGCTACAGAAACCATCAACAAAGTGTAAAAACAACCCACTAATTGGGGAAAAAATATTTACAAACCATGTATCAGATAAGGATTTAATATCCAAAAACTTATACAACTGAATAGCAAAAAAAAAAAAAAAATCCAAGTTCAAAATGGGCAAAAGACCCAATAGACATTTTAACAAAGAAGGTCTAGGAATGGTGCATAGATACATGAAAAAGTGCTCAACCTCACTAATCATCAGGGAAATACAATCAAAATCACAATGAGATATCACCTAAGGTCTATTAGGATTGTTATCATTGAAAATGTAAAAGATAACAAATGCTGGTAAAGATGTGAAGAGAGAGGAACCATTGTACACTATTAGTGGGATAGTAAATGAGCACAATTACTATGAAAACAATATGTACAGTATGCAGGTTCCTCAAAATATTAAAACTAAAACTACCATATGATCTAAAAATGAAAATCTGTGAATATGTGTGAAGAAAACAAAAACACTATGTTGAAGAGATATTTGCACCCCCATGTTCATAGCAGCATACTGACAACAGCGAATACATAGAGACAACCTAAGTGTCCACTGACAAATAAATGGGTGAAGAAATTGTGATATATATTCCCAATGGAATAATATTCAGCTATTTAAAAAAAGAAAAAAATCCTTCCATTTGTAATATGAATGGACCCTGAATGCAATTCAAGGAAAGACAACACTGTAGGATCTCACATGTTGAATCTATTAAAAAAAGAACTCACAGAAAAAAAGATCAGACTTGTGATAACTAGAGGTGAGGGGTGGGGCAAAGAGAAATTAATGACCATGGTCAAAAACTACAAATTTCCTGTTATAAAATTAATCAGTGCTAGGGATATAACATGAAATATGATGACTAGAGCTAGCACTGCTGTATGGTACACCTGAGAAATGTTAAGAGTGTAGATTCTAAGAGTTCTCATCACAAGAAAAACCCTTTTTTTCCTTTTTTTGCATGTATATGATTTGTGGGTACTAACTAAACTTACTATGGTAATCATTTCTCAGTGTGTCCAAGTCAAATAATTATGCTGTATATATCTCAAAATTCAATGTTGCACGTCAAGCCTATCTCCATAAAACTGGGGCAAAATCCTCTGCCTAAAGACTCTGACCTAGTATTCAACTAAACAAAGCCCTTCAAATTCATTCTCTTTGCATTATTATGGAAACTTCTATGTAGAAGACAACATATTTACCTGCTACTGATGTATGTTTTAAACAAACTTTTTGGAAAAAAAGTTTTAATTTGACAATCTGTACACCAGTGCTCTATAAAACTTTTTTTAAAAGGCTTAATGCAGGATATTGATTATCTGGAATCTAGTCCTTGTCACCAACTTCCTAATTGTGTGAACTTGCCTTTCAAATTCTTGATTTCCTTGTATATATATTTAGCAATAATATCTTAAAAATTAGGAGAATTTTAACACTAAAGACCACTTATTGAAAAGTTACATGCTAGACCAGTGAGGACCAAATGTCGGCCACCTGACTACCAGTTTCACAAGCTGTACTGGTTTTGTGTTTTGTTTTTTTTTGTTCTAGCTAGTCTGTTATTTATTACTTTCTCTAAGTCAACATGTACTTCTACTTTAATAAATTAATTTAGAAAGAAATTTTCTATCATGAACATTGATCATGAAAAAATCAGTTTTATTCGCCAGAAAGAGAAAGTATCTATCAGTGATGGAAGTTAATAAATCAATGAGATCATCCCTTTTGGGGAAATTCTGAATGGTGAAGTCAGGAAGGGATGCAGAGGAGTGTGGAAGGAAAATGAGAAGGAAACAAGGATCAAGGAGTCAAGTCACAAAAACAGCAGCATTTAAAAATGGAGTAACGGTAATGTGACGTTCCACAGACAGCTAGGTCATCTGAGTATACCAGAAACTATTTTTAACAGCTTTACTGAGATATAAATAACATTACTATGAAATTCACCCATTTAAAGTACACAGTTAAGTAATTTTTAGTGTATTCAGAGTTGTGAAATCATAACCAAATACTAATTTAAAAGCATTTTCATCACCCAAAACAGAAATCCCTTACCCAATAAAAGCCATTTCTCATTCCTTTTCCCCATCCTACCAATTCCCTACCCCTTGGTTATGACTAATCAACTTGCTGTCTCTACAGATTTCCTATTCTGCACATTTAATAATGTAATTAGATAGTACATAGCCTTTTGTGCCTGGTATCTAACACTTAGCATAATGTGTCAAGGTCCATTCACGTTGTAGGAAGTCATTCCCTGTTGTGGCAAAATAATATTCCTTTGTACAAACACACCACATTTAATATTTATTTCTTTATTTATTTATCCATCCATCCTCCCTTGAGGACATTACTTCATTGCTTTTAGAGAGAGAAGAAAAGAGAGGGAAAGGGAGAAAGAGAAACATCAATGCAAGGAAGAATCATTGATCAGTTATCTCCCTTTTGTACCCAGGCTAGGGATCAGACCTGCAATCCAGGTATGTGCCCTGACTGGGGATCAAAACTGCAACCTTTCGGTCCCAGGACAATGCTCCAACCAACTGAGCCACAATAACCAGGGCCACATTTTATTTACAACAAAATTCAGCCATTAGAAATTTTCCCCACATTTTGGCTATTATAAATAATGCTGTTATAAACATTTGTGTACAAGTTTATTGTCCATTTTAAGACTCAGCTTTGTAGTTGCTGGGGTAGTAGGCCTATGTGTCTGTATACCCTACTTCACTTTTACTATCAACCCACATCATCGAAGTAATCTAAGGGTATCCCTTCTCCCTTCAGCATGAAAAGCTCACTAGTGTGAATATACACTGAGTAAAAGAAAGTTTAAAAAAGGACGTAAGCAGCATGAAAACACAGTGGACTAAGAATCAAAAGTCTGAATCATGTTTTCAATACTACATGATCAGCTCCATGGCCCTGATTACATTACTGTCCCTGTAAGGATCTCAGTTTCCTCACTTATGACTGAGGGATCCTGGACCAAATAATAATAAAAATTGCATTATGTTCTAAAGTATTATGATTTAAAGTTAAAGGTCTCATTCTAGCAGATACAGTGAACTAAAACAACAAAAAGAAAAACTTTTTGCAATGTGTTTTCCCTTCAGTGTTCTGCCTGATTCATGGCACAATGTCTATAAAAAAACAGAAATCTATTCTTTAGCTAATAATATATCTGTTAAGCATAACTTAATATATTTTAAGCCTTTATGTAACCACTACACCTCAAGTATACATGGGTTTTTAATAACACGGTCAAAATAAAAACACACATACTAATATCCTACACATCAGTTCCGATAAAAGAAACCATTAAAGACAAATTGTTACATATAAGCCAAAACCACAAGTAGTTCTATTAAATTTCGGCCTTTGTTTTTTTAAAAAGTTATCCTTGAAAGTGAGAAACTAGGCAATCAAGCCATAAAATGAAAGCAGAACAAATGAATGTGGTACTAAAATCACCACCATATACTGGTCACAAGAATTAGTTTAACACAATTTTTAAGTGTTTTTTTTAAATGATTACACTAAATTTCAACTAAACTGGAATTTAAAATCTTATTTCCTAAGCACATAGTTTGATGGCATTTCTGCTTATTATAATCCTAAAGTAGTTAATCAACACATATTTCCATCATTTCTTACATATTTTATTTGCCTTATCATTCTATTGATGCTACATTTTCTTGTTAGTAAATATATTTTATGTTAGAAAGTATTAACACTTAAAAACAGTTTTGGTCAGCTTAGATTATTTTTCTCAATAAACTTTAAGAGAGGGAGAAGTTACATATATTCTTTTTATTTTTGTGAAGAAGTCATTAATGCTCAGGAAAGTAAGAGTGATGTTGAGAGTTTAACTAAACTATTCTATGGTATTATTGCCTTGGCACCTGTGGTGTTTGGCCAAGAGGCCTGCAAGGACATGAAACTGACACTAGCGCCAAATGCAAGCTCATGTCCTAGACAGCAGTAGCAGAGACAAAAGCAAATGTAACTTCCTAATACCGCCCTTGTGATCAAGTCTTCTGTTACTCCCAGCACCTGTATACCTATGTGCCCCTGAGATGAGATCTCTGTGAGTTGCCAAAACCAGACTGTTCTGGGTTAAAATGACCAATGTAGCTGTAGGTAGCACAGGAACCCCAAAGCTCTTTACACACAGACACTAATAAAGGCGTGTGGCCAGGCCCTGCCTCTTTCTCAGTACGCACTCGGTCTTTACCTCCCGTACAGGCCCTGCAGGGCGTACTGCGTACTTCCACCGAGATCTGAGTGCCAATGTTCTCTATTTCAGCTACCCTTGTGGTTGGTTGATAAACAATGGCTTATGACCTGGAAACCTGTGCTCCTCTTAAATATTAATTTCACAAAGTTGTAACAGGTGACTTGACTAAGATAATTTGCCTAATAAGAACCAAAACAAAAATACCGGTCTTTCAATTACTATTTTCAGGTGTTTCCCTTTAATAAAGTATAAAAATACTCATTTAAACCCCCAGTTTCTCATTAAAAAAAAAAAAAGAAACTGCCCTGCCTATCTTATAGGACCGATATAAAGTTTAAACTACTGTCTTGGCTGGTGTGGCTCAGTGAATTGAGTGCCAGCCTGTGAACTGTGAGGTCACTAGTTCAATTCCCAGTCAGGGTACATGCAATGGAGGGAATGATATGAGAAACCAATCAATATTTCTCTTGCACAGCATTTCTCTCCCTCTCGTCTCTCTAAAAAAATAAATAAAATCTTTAAAGTTCAAACTGCTTTGTAACCTTCAGAGGGCTCTTTAAAACATAAACTTCTATCATTACAATGATGCATCCTTTGAGGATAAACAATACTTAAGAGAAGTGATATCGTTATCAAAAAAAGCTTATTTCACAAAATATTGTTTTACAGAATATTTAAGTCAATTTATCTTCCCACCTAAAATAGTTGGCATAGTTGGTACACATGGTAACTTACTTTTACAAAATTCCTCTGAAAAAACATTCTGGTACTTACACTTAAGAAAAATATATTGAAAGAGAATACTGAGCCAACCCTCAAGTCTCTGTATAGCATGTACTATACAGATTATTACCTTCTGATAGACATACTAGACAGAGACTTTAAAACAACTGCCTTAAAGTTGCTCAAGCAAGTAGAAGAAAATGTGGAGAAAGGCAAGAAAACGATGTGTGAACATAATGGAAATATCAGTCAATATAGAAAAAAAACCCAAAAAGAGAATCTGCAGCGTTAAAGTAAAATTAAAATGGAAACTTCAATAGAAGGATTTAAAAGCAGAAATAAACAGAAGAAAAATGTCAGCAAAACTGCAAAAAAAGAAAAATAGAAATCATCGAGTTTAATAAACAGAATGGAAAAAAGACTAAGAAAAAGAAACAGATCCTAAGTGACCTGAGGGACACCACGAGCAGATTAATACGAACATTTGAAAGTCTGAGAAAGAGAATGGTGAGGGAAAGGAAAAGAGAAAATGTTTTAAAGAAATAATGGTTACAAAATTTCCAAATTTGATGAAAGACATGAATCTAATCATCTAATAAATTCAAGCAACTCCTAGGTAAGATTTCAAAGAAATCCACACTAAGACACATTATAATCACATTATCAAAGCCAAAGAGAAAATCTTGAAATCAGCAATATAGAAATAAATATTTAAGGAATCCTCACTAGGATTTATCAGCTGATTTCTCATCAGAAGTTTTGGAGGTCATAACAGAGAGGGCCAATATATTCAAAATGCTAAAAGAAAAACACAGTTGACCATAAAACCATTTTCATGCAAAACTATCCTTCACAAGTGAGAAAGCATTAACACATTTCCGCATAAACAAAAGCTGAAGGAATGCATGACTACAAGACTAGCCCTGCAACAAATGCTTAAGGGAGTCTTGAAAGATAAACTGAGAGGTCACTGGAGAGGAACCCAAAGCCATATGGTGATATGAAGATTTCAATAAAAATAAATGCATGAGCAATTATAAAACCTAGTCTTATTGAAACAGTCATATGTATAACTATACTTTTTCTTAATCTATACAATGCAAGAAACTAATACATTTAAAGAAAAAACAATTAGTGTATACCCTATTATTATTATTGTTTCTTTGGTTTTTAACTCAAAATCTTCTACTGATATTTAATGTAAGAGATGAATGCATTTAAGAGAATTATCGGCTTACATTTCAGGGCACACGGAGTATATAACTTTGTGAGATCAACAACCAAAAGTGGTGAGAATAGAACTGTAAAGGAGCAGAATTTTTGTATGTTATTAAAATTATACTGTTATAAATTCAATTGAGAGAGTTATAACTTTAGGATGTTAAATGTAACCTTCATGGCAACCACAGAATACAGCTACAGAAATTACAAAAGAAAGAAAATAAAAATGGATCTAAACATTTCACCACAAAACACCAAACAAAAGAAGATACAATATAATGCATAAAATAATGGGAAAGCAGTTATGAAACATTTAGAAAACACAATGACAGAAATAAGCCCCTCCTTATTTTAAATATAAACTGACCAGTCTCCAATAAAAAAAAGATGGTTAGAACAGAGAAAAACACATGATCCAATTATATGCCAAATATAAGACTCTTACATGAGATACACAGAGACAAACAAATTGAAATTGAAAGACTAAGAAAAGATATTCTGGGCAATTCATAACTAAAGCAAAGCAGGGTTAGCTATGCTAATATCATACAAAATAGAATTCTCAATTCACAGAGTTTTAAAAAGATACAAAATATATATTAAAATGTTGAAGATGGAGGATATCAACAACTGCAGACATCAACACACATAATGACAGCCCATCAAAATACATGAAGCTAAAATGATAAGAATTGAATGGTATGCCATTACAAAGTACTAATTGGTAGTTACAAGACAGGAATGGGGATATAAAATAAAGCATAAGGAATATAGTTAACGATATTCAAATAACAATCTATGGTGCCAGGTGGACACTTGCTTTATTGGAGAGAACATTTTATAACCATTATGAATGTCTATCCACTGTGCTGTGCACCTGAAACTGATACAAAATAGTGTTGAATGAAAACTGTAACCAAAAAATAAAGTATAATAATTGAATGGAAAAATAAACAGTTCTATAACAGTAGTATAAATTTAAGTATCCTTTTCACAATAATGTTTCAAACAACCAGACAAAAGATAAGTAAACAAGCAGCAAAGTTAAACAACACAATAAAGGAAATAGATCTAACAGGCATTTACAGAACACTCTACCCAAAAGTACAGAAATACCTTCCTCTCAGGAACACATGGGACATTTTTTCAGGATAGACAACACATTAGGCAACAAATTAAGTGTCAACAGATTTAAGAAGATAGATGTACAGAGTATCTCCTCTAACCAAAAGATGAAGATAGACATCGATGACAAAAAAATCACTGGAAAATTCACAAAATTGTGCAAATTAAACAACACAATATTGAACAACCAATGGAGAAAAGAAATCACAAGGAACACTGGCAAATAATTTAAAAGTACTGAGAACAAAAATTCAGCATACCAAAACTTAGGGACTGTAGCAAAAGCAATGCTTAGAGAGACATTTTTAGCTATAAAAGTTTACATTAAAAACCAGCATGATCTCAAATCAATAACTTCCCTTTACAACTTAAGGAACTAGAAAAAGAAGAATAAACTAAACCCAAAGTTAGCAGAAGGAAGGAAATAACAATAATTAAAGCAGAAACAAATAGAACAGAAAACAAAAAGCACAAAGAAAAACCAATGAAACCAAAAGTTGTTTAACTGAAAAAAATCACGAAAACTGAAATATCATTAGGTAGATGTACTCATAAAAAAGTGAGAGAAGACTGAAATTACTAAAATCAGAAATTAAAGTAGGGACACTGCTACAAATTGTACAGAAATACAGAGTTTAAGAGAAGAGTGTGAATAAAGAGTATGCCAACAAATTTGATAACCAAGATGAAATAAAGAGATTCCTAGAAATAGAAAATCTACCAAGACTGAACCATGAGAAAAAAAATCTCACTGGACCTACAACTAGAAAGGACACCGAGTCAGTAATCTAAAACATCCCAACAAATAAAAGCCCCAGAACTGATGACTTCCCTGATGAAGTCTACCACACATATAAAGAACAACTAATACAATCCTTCTCAAACTTTTTCAAAGAAATTGAAAAAGGAGACAGTTCCTAAATTGTTCTATGAGGCCAGTATTACCCTAATATCAAAGACAACATGAAAAAAGAAAACTACAGCACAATATCCCTTACAAGCTTTGTTCCAAAAATCCTCAACAAACAGTAGCAAACAGAATTCAGTAGGATATAGGATTATACATCATGACCAAGTGGGATTTATTAGTGGAATACAAGGATAGCTCAACATGTGAAAATCAACCAATTTTATGTGCTATTACCAAACAGCCTTCATGCTATTCTGTGAACATACCAAATATGCTCCCACCAAATAAATGGCTTATAAATAAATGCACTATTCCCTCAGACGGTAATTGCTCTTTCCCGAGACATCGCCATAACTTCATTCATGTCTCTGCTCAAATATCACTTAATCTTCAGATTGGCCTTTCATGGTCACCATATTGAAAATATCAACTTCCACCATGTTCTGTTCCTCTACGCTGATTTATTTGTCTTCCTAGAACTTATCACTGTAAGACATATCACGTATCTATCAATTGTCTACCTCTCCCACTAGAATGTAAACTTCAGTAAGACAAAGCCCCTCTTGTTCACTACTACACCAGTGGCTAGAACAACGCCTCAAGCACGGCAGATGTACAATAAAATTAGTTGAAAGAACTGACTCTGAATAGGGACACAATAGTGAAAAGAGAAATTAGTCACTAAATATGAACAAAAGATAGATATCAGACTACATTTCCCATGTGCATTAAATAACGTTTAATATTAAAGTAAAATGAGTAATGGAACAATGAAAAGAAGATGATGACTAAACCTGCATAGAAACTGTAACACATTAACCACATAGTTGTGTTACCAGAAACAGGTCATAAGTTATTGTTAGACATTCACAAAGGACTATTTTGTTTGTGTTGCCAGGTTCATAGCTTCATAATTAAAATAGATTTTCAAAGTTCACATATTCCATTAGGTTTAGTTTTTTCTTACTAATGTAAAATGTGAATTTTTCTATAACCCCATCCTGTCTAGCTATGTATTTCCATGAATCACCCTCCATCATACACCATGTACTCACGCGATTACTTGTAAACACAAAAGCCCTTTATATAATTCATCTATTTGTTCTTTGTTGGCATAAGAGTATATCTATCATATGATTTAAATTTCTAGAAAATTCAATTTAATTTCATCTTCATATTTAGACTATCTCAGAATAAAAGAATTTTATTTTGTGAAAATAATGAAAAAAGGAGAAAAAGAAGAGACTTCAATGAATATTTAGCCCAGTGATTTAAAACTTTTTTTTTTTTACTTCTTTGTAAGCAGGTGAATTCTTGTTCTTAAATGAAATTTGCATGGAAGTTCAATATGTAAAACTTAAATGAGTCTATTTTACAAATGGGGGCAGAGGAAAAAGGGTGGGTCTAGAAAGAAGAGGGACAATGAAACCTTGACTATTATGTTTATTCATCTAGGATTCAAAACCCACCCTCTTTGAGTATCTACAGGAAACTCCAAAGAGGAAAATGCTGGCTGTAGTCAAATTGCTCGTTTACAGACAAAGAAATAAAATTCAGAAATGACTGACAGCAGGAGTTAATTGTATTTAGTCAGCTAATAGTGGAAATGAAATTTATATTGTAATCCATTTTATATAGGCATTGTGTGCATTTTATAAACCAAATCCTCTTTCCTGAACTAAATAAATCATTTATTGATCTGAGCAGTAATCTTTGGATCCTTATTTACAGCAAAATTAAAAGTGACTTTATTTAGCATCGCTAGAGCAAAATTCCAGAGATAATATACCCCAGTTTCCCTATGTACATTTGTACTTGCCAAGTATGTCCTGATTTTGGTTTGTAAAATTGATTTCTTTATCTACAATATGTTTTAAAATAATACATAATGTGGAGTTCAAGCCAAGATGGAGGTATAGGTAGAAATGCTTTATTTCCTCACACAACCAAAAGAAAGATAACAACCAATTAAAAACAATAAACAACCAGAACTGCCAGAAAATCAAACTGCAAGGAACTCTGACAACCAAGGAGTTAAAGAAACATTTATCCAGACTGGTAGGAGGGGCAGAGACAGGTAGCCTGGGCAGAGAGGACCAGCAGCAAGGCAGAGGACACCACAGGGTGCCTGGAGCTGCCTGACCAGAAAACTAAAGACTCAGAACCTCTGGCTGTAAAATGCTGTGGGGGTTGTGGCAGCAGGAGAAACTCCCTGTCTCACAGAACAGTTCCTTAGAGAGGCTCACAGGATCCCAGAAGGTACACAAACCCACCCACCCAGGAATCAGCACCTGAAAGGGCACAAATTAATTTGCCCACTTGTGGGAAGTGATGGAAAGTAGATAAAGGGGAGAAAAAAAATGGGACAACTGTAATAGCATAATCAATAAAGCATACTTAACAAGAGTAAAGGGATGTAGAAGCAAAAATTGGTAGTTAAAAAATAGTCATGGAGATAGAAAAGTATAGATAATAACTATTTATGGTGCCTAGTAAGTACCAGACTTATCAGGGGGATCATTTTATAAAGTATATTGCTGTCTAACCACTATGCTATATAACTATAACTAATACAAAATAATATTAAATGTCAACTGTAACTGAAAAATAAAAATAAAAAAATATGCAATGTGTTATCCTCTTATATGTCTAAATAATAGTCTTATATTAGTCTTAAATAATCATAATGGTACTAAACCAATTAACCCTTTAGCCAGTTTTGCTGGTCATATTTTACTATATGTGAGATCCCTATATGATAAGCCTCTCTGCCCGAACACAAAGCAAAGTGAAGTACAAAAGTGAGTTGAAATGCAAAAAATTATAGATTACACTTAACATCTTTATCAAGTACTGACTTAAATTTAAATGAGCTCTAAGATATTTAAAAAGGAATATAAGATGTCTTAAATAATCACAAATATCTTTATTGTTTAGCAAATCATTTTGCATTAGCCAAAATTGGTTTTTAGATGCATGTCTAATATTCTCCTTTCATTTAACATTTTTTGGCACATATAACTTTAGGATCTTTATCTCAATTTAGTTTTAAAGCAAAGACTTTGGCTGAAGTTTACCATCAAATGTCTTAAAAGTTGAGGGGAGTATTGTAAGTGTTTGTCAGTGTGATTAAGCACAAAATGTGTTCTAGAGCATCTATTTAGTAATTCAAAAGCATATCTAAAAGGAAAAGTCTCAAAGTACTTTTAAAATTCTTAATCATCAGTGCTTACATTACTGGAATAGCTACTGTATCATGAGAATAATATTGTTGACAATCATTGTCTTTTCTATGATGCAAACAACGTGGAAATGATTGCTAAAACAAAAGAATCATTGTCCATTCCAGATCATGAGATATGAGTCTACCATAAAGAAGGAACTCCCTTCCTAACACAGACCTAATTTCAGATGAAAAAAGTAGTGAAAACTTTTGGTCTTAACCCCTTTGTTCTAATCACTGTTATCTTCATATCAATATTGTTCATTCATTCAGAAATTATTTAAGCATACCTACCACGTGCAGCAAAGAACCCAGAAGTGTTAGAAATCTAGAAAACAACATGGTCTCTGTGTCCAAGAGATAATAATGAGCTCACAGTAAAAATGATTTTTAATCATTTTTGCATTTTGGCACATTTCAACTAGCCATTTGCAAATACACAACTGATGTCCAAAGTTATGAGTACTATAAAGATGACCTTTTCACTATAGGCAAAATTTCATTTTAAGTATGTGACTATTTAACACCTACATGAAGGAAACTCTATTATTACAAAAATAAAAAATTTGTTTAAAGTTATTTTTAAAAAGACTGGAAGATGATAGTTAACGTCTGTTCACTAAAGGAATAAGTAACCAAAGGGAAAAAAATTTTTTTAAGATTTTTTTATTCATTTATTTTTAGAGAGGGAAGGGGAGGAGAAAGAGAGAGAGAGAGAGAGAAAAATATCAATGTACAGTTGCTGGAGGCCATGGCCTGTAATCCAGGCATGTGCCCTGACTGGGATTTGAACCTGTAATGCTTTGGTTCGCAGCCTGCACTCAATCCACTGAGCTATGCCAATCAGGGCGAAAAAAAATTTTTAATAAAAGTTTACAAGACTATCATCAGGGTAAAAAAGATAACATGCCAAAGTGCATGGTATGTGGACACTGATATTATGACTTCTCTGGATAAGGTAGTTTTGATGTACAATTTGGAGAGTGTAACTCTGATTACCTTAGAAGAAAGAAAGGTTGGTCTGAAAAGGATAGCACACTAAAATTATGTGAAACAAGTAAAAGTTAAAGAAAGAAACTCGTGTAGCTGATTAGAATCTTAAGTTGGTTCCTTCTACCTTCCAATTAACAGGTTGAACCATAAATATTCTCATAAATAGAAGATGTTATATTATAAAAAGTGATTGAAATGTTTTTAATAAATAAAATAAAGTAGGAAAAAAGGTAAGACTAAGTGGTAAACACAGATTCTAGGGTCATTATGTTGAAAAAAAAAATAACCCAGGGATTATGGCAACTGAATAACTAGAGGCTAATATGAGTTAACTTCCCTTATGTAGTCTTTCTACAAGCACCATGGAACAGCAGAGGGAACCAGAAGCTGTGGATCACTGATAGCTCCAAACTTATTGCCCAGGGTCAGTCACAGGCAGCATCTGACATATGTCTAAATCAGAGTCTTTGCAGATATACCCAGTAAATGGGAAAACAAAAAACAAAAAACACAGCCAGCCAAAATGGAGAGAAAAAGAAACACTCTACAAATGAAAGACAAAAAGAATTCTCTAGAAGACAAACTAAATGAATTGAAGGCAAGTAATTTACCAGATACGCAGTTCAAAGTACTAATAATAATTATACAGATAATCAACAGCATGAGAAAGGACATAAAAATCATAAACGCGGACCAGTCAGAAATAAAGAATGCAATATCTGCAATACATAATACATTAAAAGGAATAAACAGTAGGTTAGATAAAGCTGAGGATCAAATCAGGAATTTGGAAGATAAGATAGAAAAAACATCCAATCAGAGCAACTAAAAGAAAAAAGAATTTAAAAAAATGAGAGGTTAAGAAACCTTTGTAACAACATGAGGCATAACAACATCCACATCATAGGAGTAACAAAAGAAGAGAGAAAAAGGGCTCAAGAACATTTATGATGATATAATGACCAAAAACATCCCTACCCTGGTGAAGGAAAAGAGACACATGAGTCCATGAAGCACAGAGTACCAAACAAGAAAGACTCAAAGAGGCCTACACCAAGACACATCATAATTGAAATGGCAAAGCTTAAAGACAAGGAAAGAATCTTAAAAGTCACAAGGGAAAGGCAGTTAGTTACCTACAAGGGAGCTCCCATAAGACTGTCATCTGATTTCTCAACAGAATCATTTCAGGCCAGAAGACATAGGCATGAAATATTCAAAGTGATAAAAACCAAGGACATACAAACAAGGATACTTTACCAAGCAAGGCTATCATTTAAAACTGAAGAAGAAATAAAGAGCATTCCAGACAAGACAAAGCTAAAGAAGTTTGTTACCACCAAACCAATATTAAAACAGATGTTAACGGACTTGCTTTAAGACAAGAAAAAAAAAAGGAGGAAAATAGTTAAAGAATAAAATAGCAATAAATAACATCTCTCAATAATCACTTTAAATGTAAATAGCTTAAATGCTTGAGTCAAAAGACACAGGGTAGCTGAATGAATAAGAAAACAAACCCACATATAGGCTGCTTTCAAGATAACCACACCAGAATGAAAGATACACAGACTAAAAGGAGAAGAAAAAAGATATTTTACGGACATGGAAGGAAAGATAAACTGTAGCAGCAATAATTATATCCAACAAAATAGACTTTAAAACCAAAGATATATTAAGAGACAAAGAAGGGTACAAAGAAGGGTACCCTAATATATAGGGTACAATCCAACAAGAGGATATAATCCTAGTAAACATTTATGCACCCACAGAAGCACCTGAATATGTAAAGGAAATCAGGATGGACATAAAAGGATAGACTGACAGAAATACAGTCACAACAGATGTTATCACCCCATTGGCATCAATGGATAGATCTTCCAGACAGAAAATTAACCAGACAAAAGCCTTAAATAACATATTAGATCAAGTGGATTTACTTAATTGATATCTTCAGAATACTTCATACCGAATATACATTCTTTCCATGTGCACATGGAACATTTTCTAGAATAGACCACATGTTAGGACACAAAACAAGTCTCAAATTTAAGATGATGAAGGCATATTTATCAAGCACCTTTTTTAACCACAATGGTATGAAACTAATAATCACAAGAAGAAAATTGAGAAACAAGACACAGAATCTAAAGCAATGAATGGGTTAACAGTTACATCAAGGAAGAAATCACAAGATACCTTGAAACAAATGAAAATGAGAACACAACCACCCAAAATCTGTGGAAGACAGGGAAAAGTAGTCCTAAGATGGAAATTCATAACATTAAAAACCTATCTCAAAAAATAAAAACAAAACAAAACAAGAAAAAACCCAAATACGCAATCTATCTTTACACTTAAAGGAATTTGAAAAACAACAACAAACAAAGCGCAAAGTGAGTATAAGGAAAGAAATAATGAAGAGCAGAGCAGAAATACACTAAACAGAGAATAAAAAATGGTACAAAAGATCAATAAATCCAGGAGCTGGTTCTTTGAAAATATAAAAAGACACTGAAAAAGCTTTACCAGACTCATTGAGAAAAAGAGAGAGGACCCAAATAAATAAAATCATAAATGAAAAGGAGCAATAACAACTGACACCAAAGAGATACAAAGGACTGAAAGAAAACACTGAGAACAACTATATGCCAACAAATTGGACAACGTGTACAAAACGGATAAATTCCTAGACACGTATAATCTACCAGAAGTAAATTTGGAAGAATGTGAGAATCCAAATAGGCAGATTATAACTACTGAAACTAAAGCAATAATCAACAACAAAACAAAGCCCTAGACCAGATGGATTGACAGGTGAATTTCACCAAGCGTTCAGAGATTTACTATGTCTCCTCCTCAAATTATTCCAAAAAATTCAAGAGAACTAAGGACTCTGAAGGTCATTTTATGAGGCCAGCGTGACCTTAACTCCAATCCATTACAGAAACTACAAGAAAAGAAAATTATAGGCCAATATCCCTGATGGACATAGATACTAAAATCCTCAACCAAGTATTAGCAAACCGAATTAAGCAATACATTAAAAAACATCAAGCCCTGTCTGGTGTGGCTCAGTGGACTGAGGGCTGGCCTGTGAACCAAAGGGTTGCCAGTTCAATTCCCAGTCAGAGCACACACCTGGGTTGCGGGTCAGGTCAGGTCCCCAGTAGGGGGCGTGCAAGAAGCAACCACACATTGATGTTTCTCTCCTTCACTTTCTCCCTCCCTTCCCCTGTCTAAAAATAAATAAATAAATAAATTTTAAAGATATCATACACATGATCAAGTGGGATTTATTCCAGAAATGCAAGGTTGGTACAACATTTGCAAATCAATAAATGTGACAAATCACATAAACAAAAAAAAAAAGAACAAACCACATGATTATATCAATAGATTCACAAAAAGCATTTGTTAAATTCTAGCACCCATGTATGATAAAAACTCCCACAAAAGTGGGAATAGAAGGAATACACCTAAATATAATAAAAGGTCATATACGACAAATCCACTGCCAGCCTCATGCTCATTTTGTAAAATCTGAAAGCGTTCCCCTTAATATTGGGAACAAGACAGGGATGTGTGCTTTTACCACTCTTATTCAACATAATGCTAGAATTCCTTGCCAAAACAATTGGACAAGAAAAAACAAAAGCCATCTAAATTGGAAAGAAGTAAAACTGTCATCATTTGCAGATGGCATAGCATTGTATATAGAGAACCCTAAAGATTCCATCAAAAAATTACTAAAACAGATAAATAAATTCAGTAAAGTAGTAGGATACAACATTTATACCCAGAAATCAGCTGCATTTTTATACGCCAATAAGAAATAAGGGAAATTAAGAAAATAATCCCATCCTGACTGATATGGCTCACCGGATTGCACATTATCCTCAAACCAAAAAATCGCCATTACTACTTGCAGTCAGGGCACATGCCTTTGTTGTGGGCCAGGCCCCCAGTCGAGCGTGTATGATAGTCAACCAACTGACATTTCTATTGCACAGCTATCTTTTTCTCTGTCTCTTTCTTCCTCCCTTCCCCTTGCTCTAAAAACAAATAAATAAAATCTTTTTTAAAGCAAAAAGGAAGAAAACAATACCATCCATAACTTCATTAAAAAAAAAAAACCTAGGAATAAATTTAACCAAGAATGTAATATAACTCAGAAAGTTATAGACACTAAAGAATGAACTGAAGAAGATACAAATAAGTGGAATCACTTACCATGTTCACTGTTAAGAAAAATTAACATCATTAAAATGTCCATACCACTCAAAGAAATCTACAGATTCAACACAATTCCTATCAAGATACTACTGATGTATTACACAGAACTAGAACAAATGCTCCAAAGATTTCTATGGAACCACGAAAGACTCCAAATAGCAACTGCAAACTGGAGAAAGAAGAACAAAATTGGAGGAATCATGCTACCTAATATCAAACTATACTATAAGGCCACAGTAATCAAAACAGCATGGCACAGGCATAAAAACAGATACAAAGATCAAAGAAACAGAACAGAGAGCCCAGAAATAAACCCAGTCCTTCACAGGCAATATTTCAGAGGAAGCAAGCACATACAGTGGGCTAAAGACAGTTTATTCAATAAATGGTGTTGAGGAAATTGGACAGATACATGTAGAAAATTAAACAAGACCACCTTTCTCCACCACATACAAGAATAAACTCATAATGGAGTAAAGACTTAAATGTTAGGCTCAAAACCATAACACTTTTAGAAGAAAACATAGGCAGTAAAGCGTTGGACATTTCTTGTAGCAATATTATTTTCTGATATATCTCCTCAGGCAAGGGAAACAAAAGAAAAAAAAATGGGACTACATCAAACTATAAAGTCTTTGCATAGCAAAGGAAACCATCAACTAAATTAAAAGACAACTCACTAAATATAAAAATATAGTGCTTCCGTGATACATCTAATAAGGGGTTAATATCCAAAATTTATAAAAAACTTATAAAACTCAACACCAAAATCCTCAAATAATTCAATTAAAAAATGGGCAAAGGACCTGAATAGACACTTCTCCAAAGAGGACATACAAATGGCCAACAGACATATGAGAAGATGCTCAATGTCACTAATCATCTGTGAAATGCTAATTAAAACCACAATGAGGTATCACCTCACACCAGTCAGATGGGAATCAATCAATCAACAAACAAGTGCTAGCAAGGATGTAGAGAAAGGGGGAAGCCTAGTACAGTGTTGGCAGGAATGCAGATGGGTGCAGCCACTGTGTTGAAAGCAGTACGGAGTTTGCTTGTAAAATGTAAAATGTAAAATGGATTTGGCTTATGACCCAGTGATTTCACTTCTGGGAATTTATGTGAAAAAACCCAAAACACTAATTCAAAGAATATATGCACCCCTATGTGATTTACAACAGCCAGGATTTGAAAGCAGTCCAAGGGTCCATCAATAGATGAGTGGGTAAAACAACTATGGGGCATTTATATAATGGAGTACTACTGAGTTATAAATAGGGAGAAAAATCTTATTCTTTGCCACAGCATGGACAGACCTGGAGAACATTATGCTAAATGAAATAAACCGTCAGAGAAAGACAATTAACATATGGTTTCACTCTTACTTGGGCTCTAATGAACAAACTGAACAGCAAACTAGAGACAGTCTCTTAAATAGAGAGCAGGATGACGGCTCTGGAGGAGATGGTGGGATTGAGCAAAAATAAAGGGGAAAAAGCTCATGGACATGGACAATAGTGTGGTGATTGTCAGATGGAAGAGGGTGGGTGGAGGTGGAAGAGGGTATGTGGGATAAATGGTAATGAAAAAATACAATTAAAAATTTTCCTTATGTATACATCATAAGTCACTCCATCCACAAAAGGACAGTTTTTTTATTAAAATATATATGAAATCAAATAATTCATCTAACATTCAAATACAATAAGGATAAAGCTGAAACTATTAATTCTACCTTATAGAAACCAATGTATTTGTAAATCCTCAGCATGACCCATCTACACTAGGTAATAAAACAAAACAGAAAACAGCTTGTCACAAAACGGCCAACAAAACAGATATTATGGTCAATCATTACACTATCAAGCTACATGGAACTTAAAAAGTAGCTCCTTTTGCATACATGACTTGTTTTCCTTAATATCTGAGACAAACAGAATAAAAGAAACCCACATTCTAAACCAAAGATACAGTCACCTGGTCTTGTTCTTATCACAGGATGACAAAATAATTTCTGAAGACATCCTCAATATTTGTATACCTTCTTTTTTAACTAACAAAACTGCTGCGTCCTTCCTGAGTTCTAGAATGGTCAAAAGTTCAATGCAAACACTTCTTCAGGTAACTTTGTTACCACATTTAAGGTTATAGGGTTCAATGACTGTAATAAATTTCAAAATCTCACTTTTCTTTCCCTTTTTTGTTCTGAAACCTTAGCTTCTAGAAATGATTAAATCAGTGCCACCTTTCCCATATTCATCTATCCATAAAAAAAACTTAACAATTTTATGAGCATGACAAGAAACAACTGGCCCAGAAATCAGTATTTTTCAACACCTCTTTAGGTAATTCTAGTATTCAATCAAGTATAAAAATCACTGATAGGCTATGACTTCCAGCCAAGATGGAGGCATAGGTAGATATACTTTGCCTACTCACATAACCATAAGAAGAACAGCCAATTTAAAAACAAACAAACAAACAAAAAAAAAAACAACCACAACTGCTAGAAAATCAAACCGTATCGAAGTCCAACCAACAAGGAGTTAAAGAAAAAACATTCATCTAGACTGGTAGGAGGGGCAGAAACAGACAGTGGAGACAGAGAAGGCTAGCAGCAAGGTGACAGCTGGAGGACTGGGCTGGGAGGCCTGGCTGCTGGAGTGGGCGGTCCCCAATTCAAGTGCAGACAAACCGGGAGAAACAATTAGGGAGTGAGACAGACCACACAACCCACGGTTCCAGCACAGGGAAATAAAGCCTTAAAACCTCTGGCTGTAAAAATCTGCAACGGCTGTAGCAGCAGGAGAAACTCCCAGCCTCATAGGAAAGTTCACTGGAGAGATGCACAGGGTCCTAGAATGTGCATAAAACCACACACCTGGGAATCAGCAACAGAAGGGCCCAATTTGCTTGTGGGTAGCGAAGGAAGTAAATAAAGGCTGGCCAAGAGATAAGAAAGCAGCATTGTTCCCTTTCAGACCCCTCCCCCACACATAGCACCACAACACAGTGACACAGGTTGCCCCGCCCTGGCAAATACTTAAGGCTCCTCCTGTTAGAAGGCAACAGGTGTGCGGAGACAAAAATATATGGCCCAAATGAAAGAACAAATCAAAGCTCCAAAAACAAAACTAAGCAATGAAGAGGTAGCCAACCTATCAGATGCAGAGTTCAAAACACTGGTAATCAGGATGCTCACAGAAATGGTTGAGTATGGTCACAAAATAGAGGATAAAGTGAAAGCTATGCAAAGTGAAATAAAGAAAAATATACTGGAAACCAACAGTGAAGGGAAGGAAAACAGGACTCAAATGAATGGTTAGAACCAGAAGAAAAAAATAAACATTCAACCAGAAAAGAACGAAGAAACAAGAATTCAAAAAAATGAGGAAAGGCTTAGCAACCTCTGGGATAACTTTAAATGTTCCAGAATCCCAATGATAGGGGTGCAAGGAGAATAGGAAGAACAAAAAATTGAAAACTTATCTGAAAAAATAATAAAGGAGAAGTTCCCCCATGTACAAATGAAAAAGACTTCCAGCAAGCCCAGGAAGCTGAGAGAGCCCCAAAGAAGTTGGATCCAAGGAGGAACACACCAAGGTACATCATAATTACCTTACCCAACATTAAAGATAAGGAAAGAATCTTAAGAGTGGCAAGAGGAAAGAAGACAGTTACCTACAAAAAAGTTCCCATAAGACTATGAGCTGATTTCTCAAAAGAAACCTTACAGGCAAGAAGGGGCTGGAAAGAGGTATTCAAAGTCTTGAAAGCCAAGGACCTATACACAAGATTACTCTATCCAGCAAAGCTATCATTTAGAATGGAAGGGTAGATAAAGTGCTTCCCAGACAAGGTCAAGGTAAAGGAGTTCATTATCACCAAGCCCTTATTATATGAAATTTTAACAGGACTTATCCAAGAAAAAGATCAAAGCTATGAGCAGTAAAATGACAACAAACTCACAACTATCAACAGCTGAGCCTAAGACTAAAACTAAAAAAATTAACCCCCCCCCAAAAAAAAAACTAAGCAAACAACTAGAACGGGAACAGAATCACAGAAATGGAGATCACCTGGAGGGTTATCAACAGGAAGGGGGAGAAGGAAGAATGGGGAAAAAGGTACAGGGAATAAGAAGCATAATTGATAGGTACAAAATAGACAGGGGGAGGTTAAGAATAGTATGGGAAATGGAGAAGCCAAAGAACTTATACGTATGCCCCATGGAAATGAACTAAGGAGGGGGGAATGCTGGTGGGGGATGGGGTGCAGAGCACAGGGGAATAAAAGGGAGGAAAAAAATCAAAACAACAAAAAAAATCCCTGTTCAAGATCATGATCAGCACTGTAAAAATTATATAGCTAAACTTACATCTTTTGAAAACTAATATAATTATTTTACAATTTCAAACCTTAACACACTTTTTTCCAAACACTGATCTACAATTTTCATTTCTAACCTCTACATTTTTCATTCTTTATCAAATGATTATTAAATAAGAAATCATCTAAGTATCCCTTCTCGATTACTTTATACCGTGTATACATTTATGCATCTAAATGTGTACACTGTACATGTGTACACTTATGTAGGCAGTTTCATAACTTTTACCTAAAAAACTTTCAAAAGTCGTTTAAGTCATAACACCATTAAAATTTTCCTCATTAAGAATTCTAATCCTAACCTATATGAAACAGTTTCAAAAGGGCTTTGCATAGAAATCAACTCCTTCATAACTACATACCAATAAAGTTCAAGCCTCAATACAGTAAAAGGTGTTTAATGTTTCATTAGGAAACAAAACAAAACCAAGCCTTGATTTGAACCCACAGGTGGTTGGTTCTGCTGCTGAGCATATCACATTGTCATTGCAGTTTAAAAACAACTCTGTGATGTCAAGATGCAGTATGCATGTTTGACCACTGAGAATAGCTTTAAAGATGATCAAATAAAAGCTAAATATCTAAAGTTCAAAAAGAAGTGTTAACAGTTTTGTAAATATCATCTCACCTGGCTTTCAAAAGGATCATTATACATGTAATTAAGTAAGAAGTGGTCACACCGTATCAGGATGGTCCCAAATCCAATATGACTAGTATCATAACCATAACAAAAAGACGACCACGTGAAGATACAGAGACATGGGGAAAATGCCATTTGAAGATGAAACGTTATTAGTGCACAATGACCATAGGAAGACAGAGACATAGGGAGAACACTCTGTGAAGATTGAGACAGAGATGGTGCAATCTAAAATCCAACCAATCCCAGCAATTGCAAGCCATCGCCAGAAGCTAGGAGAGAAGCAAGGAACAGATTCTCCCTGAGAGCCCTCAGCAGGAACCAAGCCTGCTGACACCTTGATTTAGGACGTTAATCTCTGGAACTGTGAGACAAAATAAGTTCTTGTTTTAAACCAACTTCGTTGCCATCAGGCCTAGGAAACACAGCATAATTAGTTTATGAAACACAGTACCATAAAAAGTGTTTCATTATTTACAAAAGAGGAAAAAGACTTTTTAAAAAAAATTTTTAAAATGTCAAATGACACAGGTCTTGGTCTGAGGTCCAAGATTTATTTGCTGATTCTATTTATGCAGCTATAAATGCCTTCTCTCAGGGTAGCTCAGACAGTTGTGAGGAGAACATGATTCTCATATACAATATACACAGTTATTAGATATTAATTATATCTGCTTATCTTATATATTTTAAAACATTTCATGCAAGTCGATTTGATTACCCCAATAAAACTTATGAGCTCCCTAAAGGAAAGAATTTAATTTTAATAGCAGAACCCAATTTAAAAGCTGAGTAAAGATTAAACATACTCCATTTAAATTAAAAATCAATCCAAATCCTTTACACATAGCTTACTTAGCAATTAATATATGTAAATAATAGAAAGGAGGTCACTTTTTCACAATGCTATATTGATAAACTCACATTGTTTTGTCTGTTTGCATTGTTTTCTTGATCCCATAACAATTTTCAAGTTTATCTTACACACAGTTTTAGCAAACACATGTGGATTTACCGGAAGTTAAATAAATTAAGCTTGAGGTCTCCTTGTGTGTTTGCCCCTTTCCATGGCCTAGGAGAGATCTAAGGTACATGGTGACATGTTTTATAATAAATCATCAAAAATATTTTCATTACAGCCAGTGAAGAAACCTCTCTTTTTCCATACTGAGCCCCATCAATTTCCCTCATGTCGGGTGACTTTGGAATAACAGAAGGCAGTTGTGGAATACTGTTAAGAAATGGATGAATTGGGGACACCTTTAGATTTGAGTCAGTGTGACAAATTTAGTGGTTCACTGTTACTTCTTTATATGGTTATTGATAGGTGTCATGGTATACAAGTGGCTTCCATAAATATTCCTATTTTGCACTATTCTGACTCACCAACTTATGTACAAAGGTGCAAAACCAGAGATCTTTATCCTGATACAAACACATCGTATAGCTGCTGCCACTAAGAATATGTAGATAATGGGAAAACAACAAATTTCCCCCCACGTCCAGTCACCCTGCGCTACTGTCTCACTAGGAAAAGTGGTTGGCTAATCAAAGAAGCAAGAGAGCAAACAGGCTCAAATCCAAATAATAAGGAATATGCCTCTCACTTCAACTTACTGTCCATCTCCACTGCAGTGTTCTACCGTCTAGAATGGATATGTCAAAAACCTACACAATTATGCTGGGGTCCTGCTTCCACAGTCCTAGTCTGCCAGTCCCGGTAAAGGGAATGACCAAACTATCCAGTTCTCCAGTCATCTTTACATGTGGCCAAGCCTCTACCATTCGAGGACAATATGCCATAAAATATGACATGCCATATTTTACCAAATTCCACTTGTTGACAACACAACAGCCCCATTTTCCTGTGATGTAGAGCAACACTATATTCAGTGACGTTGAGTCTACCTCTGCAGAGGTGAAAGACTATTGGACACGTTTGAATGCATCTGCTGACTTCGCATGAAGTCACAATTCCAAATTACTTAATCAGCTTCCTAATTAGGCATCCAAATAAAGCTTCAAAAATCAACAAAATCCATCAAATATCTAAAGTGTCGATCTATTTTTTAACAGGTCATTTTCTAAAATTGTTCATTTTTATTAAATTTTCCATTACCATTTATTCCTCCTATACCCTCTCCACTTCCACCCAACCCCTCCCCACCACAATCACCACACTGTTGTCCATGTCCCTGAGTTCTTTTTCTTTTTTGCTCAGTCCCTCCCCCTGAACCCCCATCCCAGCCACCAGCCTGCTCTCTATCGATGAGTCTGTCTTTAGGCAGGTTATCATCGTCAGATCTGCTGCCATACTTAGCCTCACCCGATACATAAATATCAAACTTTCTCCAGAGACAATTGTCATGGAGACTAGGTAGAATGGTGCGGATTCATCCACAATCCTCAATTTATCTCCACAGCTTCTGAATACTCAGGGATTCCACATTTCAAGCACACAATAAATTTTTAGTTTCTATACAACTCTATCATAAATTTGTAATTTTTAAATTAAAGCATTTTAATCACTGAGATCCATAACCAGAGACACTGAAATAAAGAACAAATTGACAGTTACTAGAGAAGAGGGGGAGAGGGATAATAGGGAAGGGCCAGCAAGGAGCATGTATAAAGGACACATAAACAAAGTGAGAGGGGAGTAGGTTCAAGGGTGGGAAGCAGGGATGGATGGGGTTGGGGGCCAGTGGTGGGGGGAAAATGGAGACAACTGTACTTGAATAGCAATAAAATAATAGAGGTTTTCCTTATTATGTTTTATTGTTTGTTGGTTGGTTTAGCTTGCTTTTAAATAATTTTATTTTGTTTGTTTCAGAAATATAAAATTGAAATATTAATATATCAGTTAAATGATACAGGAATTTTTAAAAAAACAATTATTACTTTGAGCTGTTTTTTGACAGCAGAAACAGGGAGCCACCGTTTAAACGCACACACACAAAATGAGAGGTAGTCCAACATCCAAAAATTAGTTCTAGGTTCTGAGATAATAGAAATTTAGGTCCCAAACATTAATTTATGTTGAAGTCATCAGATAAATAAAACAGAACTTTAAGATATTACTGGAAATGTTGGTACAATAGGTCTATTATAAAGCATGACATGCACTTCTCAAAAAGTTGAAACCAAGACCATTAACAACTATACCAATATGCTTCTCTTAAACAGCCATTTGGAAGGCTGAGATGTGACTCATTTATGTTCCTGTCAATTAAAATACAAATTCACTATATTGCTTATTTTGAAGAATTGATAGTATAGGGCAGGTCTCTTAAAAAGGCAGTTAAAAGTTTCTAGTATATTAAAAGGGAGTTTACAAAAAGATAGATCTGTGGCAAATATTCATAGGAATAGCACAACAGTAGGGCTTCAAAGCAGAAAACATTTAAAATGTGTGACCAATGTTTTCTTGAAAATTACAATCAGGCCACCAAAAATATAAGTATTATGTCTACAGTCTAGAGATGTAAAGATTTTCCATAAAAATGAATGAGTACAACACACACAGATTCTGCAAGCATAGCAAAATCTGAAACTAAAAATATTGTTTTAGCTGGTAAAAACATTTTTTTTATATGTAAGTGAATTATGGTGAGTTTCCTAACTGCCTGAAATGAACACTGAATTGAAACAAAAAAACCCCCTGTAAAACTTGTATGTATAAATGAGAAGACTAGAATAAGAAATACAAAGGAAAAAAAAAATAAATGAACACAGTAAACTACCCAAAGAAACAAAGTATAATTTGTGGGAGATATAATGCTTTTGTTATACAAGGAAAAATCTAGATACCCAAAGGTTCTATTCTAGGTCTTGATAAGAAGCTCTGTCTATAAAATTCTTTAACCAGTCCATAAATTTTACTGCCTCTGAAATAGGGTAATGTCTTAACTTATAAATCATGGTGTCCAGAAGAAACCATTACCTGGACTTGATTATAAAAGTGACTCTTCAGCTACAGAACAAGGAACACTAGTTCACAACCACATTGCTAATTCTGGGGTTCACTCCACTCACTCCAGGACACCTGACTTCTATTGCTGGGCAATACTTTTCCAGAACAGAAGTCTCTAAAAGTACAGGCAGAAGAGAAACCTCTTGACTGTCTAAACTCCTACTGCATTCTCACATTCTACAGCAAACATTTTGGAAGCACCAACCCTGCCAAATCCAGGATACCTGAGTAACAGAACTCCATGAAGGCAAGAAGTGTGTCTTGTTTGACTTAATCCTTCCTCTCCACCCCAAAGCTGCTAACTCTCAACACACACAAAGCCTGTCTTTATACCTTGATCAAAAATAGCAATTAATAAACACTACATTAATAAAGATCTAGTACACTATGATATACTTGATTTTTTTTTACCCAACATCACCCAAGAAGACACTTTATTTTATATGATTTAATTTAAGCAAAAATTCTGTACTATTTAACTCAAATGTCTTTACCAATCAACAAGTTTGTAAACCCAGGAAGGTTAAGGATTATGACTTTTCCTTCTATTTTTTAATATGAACAAAACTCTTCACTTTTTATTTGAAGAATTGTTGTGAAAAATGGCTTTTGTTTCTTTTGTATCTCAGAGAGTCCATTAAACACAGCATATACTGAATAAAGATTTAATAACATCCAAAGTATCCCACAAAAATATATAGGAATGAGTGTAGCTCTTCAGATCTTGTTTAAAACAAAACAAAACATGAGACTGATGAAGGTAACACCACAGTTTGCCTTTAAAGGGCATGTATATTTTTTATTTTCCCAAACCTACAGATAAAGGCAGGATCTTTATTCCACATATTTACAAATCATTGCATGTAATTTTCGAAAATAACTTCGTATTATGTGACTTGACTATAAATTGAGACCCTCTTAAAAATACTATATTCAAATTAAAGAGAATTTGATTTAACAAATGGGTATGAAACTACCTACTAAAGACCCTGGGCTAGAGGTTAAGTAAGATGTGTTCCTGACCTCTCGGGTTCACAATCTATCTGAAGACTTGCCCTGGTAGTTCAAGGGACAAATCTAGCAACAGCCCCCAAGTCCCTGGATGCTCACTCAAGAGACTTTTTCATAGTGATAAATACTACAAAAATGATTTTCATGACAAGAATAATGAACTGCCTGAAATGAATAATCAAATAAGGGGAAACTGTGGGCAGAAGAGCTTTCACTCCCTAATAGAACCACCTCTATTAGGGAGATTGGAAAAGCAAACACAGTTGATCCTCATGATTCATGAATTCTGTACTTGCAAATTCATCTTCTCACTAAAATTTATTTGTCATTCCCAAATTAGTGTGTTTTCATGATCACTCATGGACATATGCAGAGGGCAAAAATTTGAGTTACTTGACAGATATACACATATTTCCAGCTGAAATCTAACAAAGTGACACCCTGCCTAAGTCGCAGCTCGCGTTCAGAGGTCAGCAGAGGACTGGCATCCGAGCGGGCAGAGCAGTGTACTTCAAAACCTCTTGCCCTCGGGTCAGTCAGATGGGGTTTCAACCTCAACTAGGGGTCCCCAGGCAAGTGAGGTAACACTATGAACCTTGTTTCTTCTTTTGTAAAATAAAGAAAATAGAATCTATTAAGATGAGTTGTTTCTAGGGTTTAAGATTACAGTCCATGTGAAGCAGGAGTATGTGTGCATACGTGTACATATTGCCCCTAGGTCAATGGCACAGTGTTCCCAGCTACTCTATAGAATCCACTACTGCCAATAACAAGAATCGCCTGGATTTTACCTTTTCCAGCCACTTTATAGAGGTAGACAAGAAAGGGGTTTGGTAATGAGTAGCCTTATTAGAAATAGACCTACAAGTGTCTATCTCACGATTACACACCATTGTTTCAAGGTGGGTTTTTCTGCCTTTGTTTTTCGCTTGGCCTTAGACCCCCTAATATCAGAGGAGAGGAACATGTGTCAGACAATTCAAAAGTATGCCAAAAAGCAGCTTGTCATAAACAGATTATTTTTGTGGATCCATATTTTATCATAAAACTCATCCCAGTACCTAAAAATTCATCGGGAGTCCTTGTTCTGCTTTAAGATGTAGAAAGTCAAAAGAGAACATTGCACCAAACTTCACAATGACAAAACTCCAGATAATCTATAAAATTATACTTTTCTTGAGCCCATCAGAGACCTGAGGTTACAAGGTACCAAGTAAATGAATTCCGGAGTAAAAAAAGTCTCTCAGGAGAGACTAGATACACAAAGTACTTCACCATTGACGGAGCACTAGAGAAAGAGGAAGACACCATAAAACTGGGGCAAGAAGCAGGTAAAATGTTTACCTGTGAGCATGAGCCTCAGTAACGCATACACATGATATATAAATCTATTAAACTACATCAACCTCACCATTACTTCACACTACAGAAAAGCTTATACTACTAGAAGAGAAGCAAGAAACCCTCTTGGGCTCAGATGAGCAGACACAAGGCAAAGTGCACAGGGCTCACCTAAGATTAAGGTTGGACAAGAACTGAGAAAATTCCATCCTATCCCCACCACAAGTCCCATATCCAGTGACAAGAAACAGCAGTCCAATGCTGAGGGAAGAGCAAGAGCTCAAAGAAAGACCCCTCTCTCTGGTGCAGACATACAGGAACTCCTAAGAGCTGCCCTGAAAGAGCAGGAGCACTGAGGAAAACCCACGGGGAGCACACACTAATAATGAGGTAATACAGCCCCCACTGGAGGGAACTGAAATCTGGTGCACTGAGCGTGACTGTAGCAACAACAAAATCCAAACGCAGCTCAACCACTGGTTGTCTCAACAACACATGCTTAACAGAAGAAGAGGTGTGCCCATTTTCAAGAGTAAGTACTATTTAGTACAATATGTGAGGTCTGTCCAGGAGGTACCCAGACATGTAATATGAAAACTAGAGACATTTATTTAAGAAGATACAACATACAAGAAATACTGTAAACAGGACAATGACGCCTCAGTGCCCTTCAGAGTAGGCACCTGGGGACCTCACACAGTTTTCCCAATACGCCATTGTCATATTTTCCTGAATCTCATCAACAGTCTGAAATCTCTTCCCTTTCAAAGGTGATTTTAGTTTTGGGAAAAACCAGACGTCACAGGGCACCAAATCTGGGCTATACAGGGGCTGAGTCACCTGGGTCATTTAATGTTTCACCAAAAAACTCTGCATGAGACGTGATGCATGAGTGAGTGTGTTGTGATGGTGAAGCTGGCAATCATCATTTGCCCATAGCTGCAGCCTTTTGAATCATCCAGATAGTTTCAGCACAGAAATGTTTAAGCTTAACACAAAATGTGGATGCATATTTGTTGCTCTACTTGCTCATTTTGAATACCACAGCCACACAGTATGAATGGCATCTCACTAAACAGCATCTGACGTCTACTGTTGCCCCACTGACTAGTACAGTGAAGTTGTCATTGTTCATGCATGTGCATTCCAGTCCATTCTCCTTGGCTACCAGGTTACATCGACCATTCTCATTATATTAATGTCACATAATCGTTCTCATTATATTAATAATGGCTGGACTTTTTTTCTGGACACTATTCCTCTATAATATATTCAACCAAAATTATGAAACACACAAAAAGCAATTAAACTACAACCAACTGTCAAAAAAATTAAGTGGCCAACTAATACAGAATTAGAGATGATTTAGATATGGGAAATATTATATAGAGACTTTAAGTATTATTAATATATTAAAGGTTCTAGTGGAAAAGAGTACAACATGTGTGAACAGATGGGGGATTGCAGCAGAGAGATGGAACCTACAAAAAGTCAAATACCAGAGCTAGAAATAAAAAAATAGATTAGAAATTAATTCCTTAGTTGGGCTTATTAGCAGTAAGGACACAGTAAAGGAAGAGTCAGTAAACGTGAAGGTAGGTGAATAGAAATTATTTAAACTGACACATAAAGGGAAATAAAATAAAATAAAGGATCTAAGAGCAGCGAGACAATATTAAATGGTCTAACATGCATACAATTGGAATGCCAGTAGGAGGAGAAATAAGTCATGTGAGGAAAAATATTTATAAAACACATACCTGATAAAAAAAACATAGCTGGAATAAAAATAATCTTACAACTCAATAGTAAAAAAACCAAACACAAACAAGCAAAAAGGAATAAAAACTGAGCAAAGGATTTGAACAGATACATCATCAGAGATACTCAAATGGCCAATTAGCACATGAAATGATACAAAATATCATTAGGATTTTCTTAAGGAAATGCAAATTAAAACCATACTTATATACTATTACACAGCTATTAGAATGTCTGACATTTAAAAGACGCAATACCAAGCACGGCAAAGACGTGAAGTAACTAGAACTCTCACGACTGCTGCTGGGGAAGTAAAGTAGGCACAGTTTCAAAAATACTTCTGACAGTTTTTTATGTAGTTAGACACATACTTTGTGATGATGGACTTCTACTCCTACGTTATTTACCAAATAGATTAAACAAATGGTTAAAAAATGTCTCAAGAGGAAATCGCCAGGAGTATATTAGGATATCTGGAAAGGTAAAAACTATGCAGTTTAAGATTGCTCCTGGCCCTGGCCAGTATGACTCAGTTGGCTGGAGCATCCTCTTGTAACCAGAAGGTTGCAGATTTGATCCCTAGTCAGGGCACATACCTAGGATGTAGGTTCAGTCCCTGGTCCAGGCACATACAGGAAGTAACCAATTTATGCAAGAGAAAGCATCAATAATGTTTTTCTCTCTCCCTTCTTCTTTCTCTCCCTCTCTCTCTAAAAAAGCCATGAAAAAAATGTCCTCAGTGAGGGTTAAAAAAAAAAAGAAAGAAAGAAAGAAAAAGACTGCTCCTGAGGTTTCTCCAATTGGATTAAATATTTTGTTACACAGAGGAGTTGCAGACACTATAAAGCTTAGCCAATCAATGACATCACTTTCTTTCCAACTTAATGCTATGGCAAGAAGAAGAAAAGAAGTGATGTAAACAGAGTATGTATTTCAAATATACCAAAGTTGAAAGCTCTGGATCCCCCACTCTCCATGAGCTTATTAAATGATAACTAAGCACCTGTCTTTCCTGTGAAACTGCTAGAATCCTTCACTCTGTTTGACAGAGTGCAATGCAGTCATGTTAACAAACTTTTTAAGAGTAATTTTTGGTGGTGTGGACAATAAAGGATGGTGGACATTTTTCTGATCTTTTCTGTCTTTGCTCATGTGCTAAATTAACTGCTTTACATTTTGTAAGTCTTGATCAACATTTATTATTTTAGGGATTTGGGCATTCAATTAAAAATCCTAGGAACAAACAGATTGGTAATTTTGGCTGATTTTTTCCCCTTTCTGGCTGGAATAAGGAAAATTTAGATGACAGTGAAAACAGTGAGGCAAAATATTTACTGAACTTTTGATGAAACATGGCAATAGCTTGACTTGGGTTTTGATCTTGACATTGGCAAAGTTAAAGTTCACTTCTCAAATCATATAAAACTGTACCGTGATCATAGCATACATAAACAATATATTGGCTTTCGCTTGTAATTAGAGCATTGCTTATCAGTAATCCTAAAGAAATGATTGCTTTCAGGACTTCCACAGTTTATCCTAGGAAGCTCTTCTTTACAGCTGAAATTGTTCATAAGTTAACTATCATAATTACTATAATTAATTATCTATGAAAATTTTCTTAGCCCCATGCTTCTCAAGAACAGAGGTAGGTACTTCTATCACTAAGGACAATAGAAAGCCACAAGATAGAAACTAAGGCATATCTTCAATGGGTGTCAGGTTTACTCATATTATTTACAAAGAATTTTTAAAAGCCAGATTTAGTGAGGTATAATTTTCATACAGTAAAACTCACCCTTTTTGAATGTACAGCTTGAGTTTTGACGAATGAATAAATAACAGATGTATAAATACCACCACAGTCAAGATTGAGAATATTTCAATCAATCCCAAAAGTCTCTATGTACCCTTTACAGAAAACCCTCCTCTGCCCTATCTGTGCTGAGCACTGATCTGTTCTGTTACTACAGCTTTGGCTTTTCTAGAATGTCATAAAAATGGGATCATACAATGTGCATATTACAGCTGGATTTTTTCATGGAGCATAAAGCTTTTCAGGTATGGCCATGCTGTTTTGTAATCAGTAATTTGTTGCTATTTATTGCTGGCAAATATTCTATTATGTTGGTGTACTGTAAATTATTTATTCCTTTACCAGTTGATGGAAATTGGGATTGCTTCCAATTTTGATTTACTATGAGTGGAGCTGTTACAAACATACATTTTCTCTGCCCTTCATATATGCATATGCCTTGCTCCCTTAGTTTCTTCAGAACTCTGTTCTATCGTCGTCTATTCAGAAACGCCTTCTCACTCTTCTCCACCTGCAATGGCACTTCCTATCACTCTCTAGTCCCCAGCTTGTTTAATTTCTTCAAACCTCTTAGCATTACCATCATTTATATTATATATTATATTAGAAATAAAGACACATAGAGAGATTGCATTAGTCAATGATCTCCAGAGAATGAGTCAATAGGATATATCTTTTTATGTACATAAGCAACAAGGCCAATGTGATATATTCAAAACTTTAGAGCTGAAATCTAGCCCAATTCAGTTATTTACATCTGAAGAAAAATAAGTCCAAAGTAATGATATAATTTGGTCTCACATAACTCCACTGCTCTTTTTACTACTCAAATGCAATCTTATTTTCAGAAGCTACTGTGCTACTATTATACCTAAAGCAACAAAAAAATTATCATGAAAAAATAAAAAGCACTCTCAATTATAAAAATTATTTTAGAGTACACAGAAATTATGTAGAAAATGGAATTTGTACCTAAAATATAAAGGCTTCCTGAAGATTAACTTTTGCTCAGTAAATACTGTTGAACATTGGTGTGTGTAGCATTAATCTACATTATTCCAAGATAGAATTACTCATTAAATACTTACTGAGTGCTTACAATAAAGTATGCAAAACATTGCTTGGAGGTTTAAAAAATTACTATGTTCAGTCCCTAAGTTACTTACAAAATATTGGAATTAGAATCTTGAAGCATTTCACATGACCACAATCTTACCAGTCTGAAACAAGTCAGAAAATAGTGTTTTCCAGTATTCATGTAAACATGCAAATTGGGAGGAAACTTCGATGACGTGGAAAAAAACCTTGGGACTGAGGCAGGAGACCAGAATCTCTTCTGGGCTATGCAGTCAGCAGTCTCTGGACAAACCAGTTCACACCTTTGGGCCTCACGAGAAACAGTAAGATGTTGGGCTTAAATAGTTCTTCACTGTGAATGCAGATTAGAATCATTACGTCAGAAGCTATGACATGATAAGATGCCTTGCCCAGAAGCTGCCTCAAAACAACCCAGTCAAATGGCCTGGAGAGATTCATTAGGAAGCGCATCAGGTTATTCTGCTACGGCTCCCCGGTCAGTAACCTCGGGGTCTGGGGTTCTTTCTAGCTCTAACAGCCTCATTCTGTGACGCTGAGCTTTAACGTTTTCTAGCCAGAGCAAACATTCATTTAGAGTCCTTTCACTTCTTTTACAGTAATTAAGACTGAGTCTAATATTTCAAGAACTGCAAAGTACATGAAAACTGACAACAAATACTGAAGAAGGATAAACTGTCTGTGATTTATGTTTTATTTCCGATATTAAGCCTTAAGCTAGTATAACCAAAAGAGTGCTAAATAAAATTATGGACTTTGAGTCTAGCAGGGGGCAGGAGTGGTTAAAAGGAAATCAAACCCCTGCAGCCTGCTTTAATGCTTCCCACCCCTATCTTGCTTTTTTTTTTTTTAATTGTTGTTCAAGGACAGTTGTCTGCATTTTCCCCCACCCCATATATCCCCAACTCCCACTCTCGATCCTATCCCCTTTGGCTTTGTCCACATGTCCTTTACACATGTTCCTTGACAACCCTTCCCCTCTTCCCCTCCATTACCCCTTCCCCTCTAGTTACTGTCAGTTTGTTCTTAATTTCAATGTCTCTGGTAATATTTTGCTCATTTGTTTTGTTGATTAGGTTCCACTGATAGGTGAGATAATATGGTATTTGTCTTTCACTGCCTGGCTTATTTCACTTAGCATAATGCTCTTCAGTTCCATCCATGCTGTTGCAAAGGCAAGGAGCTCCTTTCCTTCTGCTGTGTAGCATTCCATTTTGTAAATGTATCACAGTTTTTTGATCCACTCATATACTGATGGGCACTTAGGTTGCTTCCAGCACTTGGCTATTGTAAATTGTGCTGCTACGAACATTGAGATGCATTCTTTTGAACTGGTGTTTCAGGATTCTTAGGGTGGAATCCCAGCAGTGAAACTGCCGGGTCAAAAGGCAGTTCCATTTTTAGTTTTCTGAGTAAATTCCATACTGTTTTCCACAGTTCCCACCCCTATCTTTCAACACAGTTGGCTCACTTTGATTTAGAAAAGGCTATGATTTAAAAACACCTCTTAGCAGACCTCTAAGTAGGAAATTTACCTTTTCAAATGGCATGCTGACATTACTGCTATTAGTTACAAAGATGTGATTATTGTGCCTGTGATTGTTAGAAGGATTAAAAATGTCATTGTTGAACAATTTTGTAGAAGTAGCTCTACACTGGATGCAGATGTGAGCCTTGTTGAGTTAATAGCAATGTAGGAGTGTAGAAAGTACTCTGTGTTTCCTTAATTTTTTTCTGATTAGGTCAAAATCATAGCCTATGAAATTTCCCTCATCCACCAAGTGCAGAACATTTCCCCTGTTTTCTACAGAAAAACCTTTTTGCCATCTCCACCAAATGAAATGTTTATGTTCACTGACTGTTAGCTAAGTCCACGAATACCTGGTAGGTGAAATTTCACATATATGGTAGGTGAGTTCAGGGAACTTGGAAGTAGCCCAAGGACCACCAGTAGATGAGTGGATAAAAAAGCTGGGGTATATTTACACAATGAAATACTATTTGGCTATTAAAAAGAAGGAAATCTTACCCTTGCAATAGCATTGATGGATTTGGCGAACATTAGTCTAAGTGAAATAAGACAGTCAGAGAAAGACCCTCATGTCTGAAATCTAATGAACAAAATAAACTAACAAACAAAATAGAAAGAGACTGGCAGCTGCCAGAAGGGAGGATGTCAGGGGCTGGGTGAAAAAAGTGAAAGGGTTAAGCAAAAAAAAAAAAAAGCCCTCATAGACCCAGCCAACAGAATGGTAATTACCACAGGGAAAAGGGGGTAGAGGGAGAATGAAGAGGGCAAAGAGGGGATAAATGGCGATGGAAGGAGACTGGACTTGGGGTGGTGAATACACAATACAATATACAGATGATGTGTTACAGAATTGTACACATGAAACCCATGTAATTTTATTAACCAATGCCACCCCAATACATTCAATGAAATAATAAAAGAAACATTCTCTTTAAGAAAACTGAAGTACATCTATGCCATTTATCATAAACTTTAAGTTTATCGTAATACATCACCATTAACTTTATTTACTTATTTATTAAAATTTGTTTGTTTGTTTGTTTTTAGAGAGAGAAGGGAGGGAGAGAGAGAGAGAAACATCAATGTGCAGTTGCTGGGGGCCGTGGCCTGCAACCCAGGCATGTGCCCTGACTGGGAATCGAACCTGCGATGCTTTGGTTTGTAGCCTGCACTCAATCCACTGAACTATGCCAGCCAGGGTCATCACCATTAACTTTAAAAGTTATGGTAATACATCACCATTACCTCTCAAAGGTGTATTAGTACAGCATCACTACAAAGAAAAACTTGTGTTTGGGTTAGTTTTCCTTTTGTTTTTATTTTATTGTCCTTTAAAATTTGAACCTGGAATTCTCATTCGGTTCCTTGTTCAGAATGTGAATATAATTTTCTTTTACTTAACTCAGATGCTACAATTACTTTCATTTATATAGGACCTAACATTTCCCCAGTACCTCCATAGTAATACTGGCTTAAACTGTCCCTGTTAACTTTTTTTCCCCCAAATGAATGGAAGATAATAGAAAATAATTCTAAGATATCATGAGACCAGTATTTATTAAGATTAATTTTAACATCAAGACATTTCCTTGGGCAATGTAGAAAAGAACATGGACTACAGAGTCTAACATCTTGGTGGTGTCACTATGTGTTATGACTATGGGCAAGCCAATTAAGCTCTCTAAGATAATAACACCCCTTCAAAAAAATGATGGTAGGATCAAGGACATCCTATACATGCAAAGCTCTATAAATAGCAAAGCATTACATACATGCTAGCTGCTGGTGTTTTTAATTTGTATTTTGAAGCAACATAAGTTTTAAAAAATTGTCTTTGACCAATGAAAACTACCAGTAATAGGCTTTTATGGATTTGCTTCAAATCTTAGATACCCTAATAAGCCCATTTCTGCCACATCTGAATGGACCGATTACAAATCCTGAATATTGAGTTTTCCAACAGAATAGTTCATGCGTATAGTAACTTTAAATTTCTAAAAAGTATTCACTTTTGTACCTATTTTAGTTTTAAGCATCAGCGTTAAGATGATAAAAACAGCAACAACCTGGGCAGGTAGCTGAATTGGTTAGAGCGCCATCCGGATAAGCCGGGGTTGCCAGTCTGACCCCAGTCAGGGCATATACAGGAATCAACCAATGAGTGTGCATAAGTGAGTGGAATGACATCAATGTCTGCCTCTCTCTCTCTCTCTCAAATCAATAAAAAAAAGTTTTAATTAATCTTAGGGCTCTAATTTATCAGAAGTACAGAAAGAGGCAAAAAAAGGGGCAACTTTTCTAATGTTACTTTCTAAAACGAATACCTTATTTAACATGTTGTAAAATGTTTATAAATTTACACCTTTATTTTTGCTTTTTCTATTTTATAACACAAAATAAAAATATGCTTATGAAATATTTGCTGCAAATAAAAGCAATACCAACATTGAATAAATGTAAACAAAAATGGTAAACACACCTACACAAAAATCAGCATACTCTATTTTTAATCAAAACCCCAAACCACCGAGGCATTTTTATGGCTTATAACTGAAGAGGACCTTTCAAACCAGTACTCCTGACTGGAACAATGAGTCACTTCAAGATTGATAAAAGTAAGATCACAATCTAATATAAGAGTAACACCTAGCTGTTACAAAATGTGGACTTCTCTTTGGAATCAACCCCTTCTGCCAGTAATGTATTCACAAAAATTTTAATTGCTTTTTTAAAAGGGATGGAATGGGATTCCAATAGAATACAGTCATTTATTTTTTTTATTTTTATTAAGTTACCCTGTATATATCTATATTAATCTTCTTCATTTCAGATTTTAAATTCTTTGCAACCAGGAATCATAACTTTCTTATGATTAACAAATGGCCCTGACTGGTGTGGCTCAGTGTATTCAGCACTGGCCTGCCAACTGAAAGGCGGCTGATTTGATTTCCAGTCAGGGCACATACCTGGGTTACAGGCCAGGTTCCCAGTTAGGGGTCTAAGAGAGGTAACAAGTGGATTCTCTCACACGTCAATGTTTTTCTCCTTCTCTTTTTCCCTCCCCCTCTCTCTCTAAAAATAAGTAAAATACTTTTTTAAATTAAAAAAAAACCCCACACAAATGGATATACCCATGTTCCAAAATAGGAAAAAAAAATCTGAAGACATAAAAAACAATTAGTAGTTGAGCAAATTGTACTGGCAACCCTTCAACACTGATTAAAGAAGCAATCTAAAATTACTAATCAAAGAAGTTCTTAATCAAAAACTTCTTGGTCCGAAGATGAAATAAGTAGTACACAAAGCATACAGGTCTCCAGGTACTAGAGAAGGCGCACATAAACAACCAGACGCTAAACATCCTGACGCCGCACAATGAAGAACTCCATGGATAAATTCTTGGTGGTTTTCTTAGAAAAATGCTATTTAATATTTATAAAAATAGGACTGTTTTGACTTCTTATTTCTTCACATGTGTTTAAATTTATGGTTATATTCAAGAACTAGAAATACTGTTAAAAGTCTACCTAAACTTTAAAAAAAAACATTTTCCCAACTATTTTAAGCACAAATTTACCAAAGTAACATGTACTGACATTACATTTTCATAACTACACACACAGTTAAGGCTCATTTTTAATGAAAGCATTTAAGGCAGTACTCAGTATATGCCAGGCACTGTACTACGAGTTTCATAAGCATAATCTCATTTGTTCCATGGAACCGTATAGTCCCTGTTTTACAGATGTTACCTCCTTTAGCTGTGGTCACAAAACTTGTAGGAACCAGATTTTAATCAAATTATGTCTGATAATTCTACAGCTGAGCTGCTACCACCACAAACTAAGCTTTTTCCGATTAAATGTCACTAATAGGAACATCTCTTTACCTTAGAGCACACAGAAGTTTGATTTTTTTTTAAAGGTTATAAACCAACAACTGCAAAATGTACTTTTTCAATTGGAGCTTGGAATCTTAGTAGGATGGGGAGGACTGTTGTTAGCATGCAAAAAAGATAACTTCAAAAGCTCTAGACATTAATACTTGAAACATTAACACCCCTTTAATGATGTCAGTAACACAACTGAGCTTAGAAGTCTCTTTCGTGGGGAAAGATACCCCTGATATATACCTTGTATACCAAAAAGCAGTTCCATCCAGCATTAGTCACATTGTACTGTCACTCTCTGTTGCTCTGCTCACCCCACTGCCTTCTGCCTATTTATCTCTGTTCCCCCTGAACCTGCACAGTTCACTACAAAATACAGTATCTGTGTCATATTAAAACGCCAATGGTTAGGCTGGGGATCTGATCAAATAATTCTTGTATTCAGGGATAAACTGGGTCTCCTGGATTCTGATCCTTCAATTTAGATCACTTCAGCAAGGGCACTTGCAATATCAAAAAGTGAAGAAATCCATAAAAAGAGCATGAATGTGTTGGCTGAAGTGGTTAAGAGTCCCCAGTTTTAATCTGGGTTCTGACATGAGCTTCCTGAGTAATAGTGGGCAACATCAACTCTTTCTTTAAAACTGAGGTTTGTCAATAGGCAAATATATGAAGACATTATACTCACCAAGTAAGAGTCTAATACACATTCAGTTTTGCTTTTCTCTAAACAAATAAAATAAGAAATTAACCTATTACATACGTGGAGTTAGGTTCCTCCTTTATAACATAAGGGTATTTAAATATGTTATCTCAAAGATTCTGACACCTTTCTTGCTAACCTATAATATGTGCTACAATTTTAAGAAGATATTCACCACGAGGCATTTTAAGAACCACTGACCATAAAAAGTGTGGTGAATAGGCAGAAAACTGAGCAAAATGAACATCAACTGCCATAACAGTGCATAATTCTAACTGCTTGAATTGGCTTTCACTTTTATGAGCTATAAATCAAAATAGCACCTTTGCAAAATACTCTAAAAGAACATATGAATGGTTTATAATAATAGGTTCTATTTTAAAAGAACATTTATAAAAACAGTTTATACATTTCACTTTACTGTTTTTAAACAATTATATTCTCCAAACGTTCTGATGAACTGACTTTGAAAAAATATAGATATTTCATGATACATTACAGTAAACAGATAAATCGTTGCTAGGAGTTGTGGGGAAGGCAGAAGGCAGGGATAAGCGGGTGGAGCATGGGGGCTTTTTAGAGCAGTGAAACTATCCTGCATGGCGCTGTCATGGTGCGCACATGTTACAGTTTGTCAAAACTCACTGACTACTTGTACAAACGGCTCATCAGTTGTAACAAATGTGCCACACGCGTACAACATGCTGATAACAGAGGAAAGAGGGTTAGGAAGAGAATACACAGAAATTTTCTATACTTTCTACTATTCATTTTTCTGTAAGCCTAAAACGGTCCAGAAAAATAAAGACTATTACCAAGCAAAAAGTTTTGGAAATAATGATGATCATTACACAATATTGTGAATGCAGTTAGTGCTACTGAACTATATACATTTAACAGTAGTTAAAATGGAAATTTTATGTTATATATTTCATGATATACTATCCATGGTATAATAAAAAATTACTGCCATACCAAGAATCAAAGAAGGGAAAAACAACCAACAAATGTCAAAACCAAAATGAATCAGATAGCAGAATTGTTTGATAAAGATTTTAAAGCAGCCATTGTTTCAACATGCCATTAAAATTCTCTAAAAATAAATAAATTTTAAAAAATAAATAAATGAAAATGTAGAACTGAAAAATATACTAACCAAAATGAACACACTGGGTGAACTCAACACTAAAGTGGAGATAACAGGGAAAATCTTCAGGTCAATAGTTTCACAGGTGGATTCTACCAAATATTTAAAGCAAAATTAACATCAATTTTACACATTTTGTTCCAAAAAATTAAAGAGGTAAGTTTGCCAAAAGATTTTATGAGTACTATTACTGTAATATGAAAACAAAGTGAAGTACAAGGAAACCAGAGCACAACATATATGTATACACACATGTATATGTACATGTATACATATATACACACATATATATTATATATACACACACACGGCATCACAAAAAAACTACAGATTGATAGCTCTCCGATTTATATGTAAAATTCCTCAATAAAATATTAGCAAAGCAAATCCAGCAATATAGAGAAAAAATTTTACACAATGACCACTGGAATTTATTCCGGGTATGCAAGGCTGGTTCAATATTTGTAAGTCAATCAATGTACTCTATCATGTCAAGAGACTACAGAAAATAAGTCATATGATCATGAAAACTAATGTAGACAAAGCATTTGACATAATCCAATGTGATTTCATGATAAAAATCTTCAGCAAGTGTATTCCTCCTAAGACCAGAAACGTGGCAAGGATGCATGCACTCACCACTCTCATTTAATATAAGACTTAAAGCTCTAGCCACTGAAATAAGACAAATACGAACAGGGAAAAGAAAAAGATACAAAAGAATCCCTGTCTGCAGATGATGATTCTCTTCAAAGAAAATCCCAACAAAACTATTAAAAAAACCTGTAACTGTTCAGTCAGATCAGCAAGGTCACAGGATACAAGAATAACACACAACAGTAAATTAAATTTCAGTATGCCAACAAGGAACATGTGGAAACAAAAATTAAAACAAAGTATTATTTATAATCACACAAAGAAAATGAACTATTTAAGTATAAAGTTAACAAAATATGTACTGAACCTGTATACTAAAAGTTAGAAAATGCTGATGAAAATGAGTCAAAGAAGGCCCTGGCCAGGTGGTCCAGTTGGTTGGAGCGTCATCCCATGAAACAAAAGGATGCGGGTTCGATTCCTGGTTAGAGCACATACCTAAGTTGTGGACTCGATCCCCAACTAGGGTGTGCATAGCAGGCAACCAAGTGATGCCCCTCTCTCTCACATCAATGTTCCTTTCTCTCTCCAACTTCCTCTCACTCTAAAATCAATAAAACCTATCTTCAGTGATGATTAAAAAGTAATAATAAAATAATTGAATGAAATATAGAAACACACCATTTTCATGGGCTACAAGACTCAACATAGTAAAGACACAAATTTTCCAATTGATTTATATGTTCAATACAATTTCTAAAAAAATTCCAGCAATGTTAATTGGAGACATACAAGCTAATTTCTAAAATTTATACAGAAAGGAACAAATCCTAAAATAAACAATCTTTTTTAAAAAAGTGAAAGAAAATCACTATACCTGATCTTAAGACCTACTAGTAATCAAACAGCAAAGTATAGGCAGAGGTATACACAGAGATCAACAGAACAGAGTACAAACACAGAAACGCATACGAAATATGCCCAACTTATTTTTGACAAAGTTGCGAATAGAATTCAACAGAGAAAGGACTGCCTTTACAACAAGTGGTGCTGAAGCAATTCAGGATCCGTCAGTGAGAAATTAATAATTTCCAAACTAAACTTCATAATGTGTATAACAATGAACTCAAAATGAGTCACGGACCTATGGTAAATTCTGAAACTATGACATTTTTAGAAAAATAAATGCACGGAACATGTTCAAACCTAGGACTAGGCAAGTTCTTAAACTCCACACCAATAGCACATTCCATAAGAACATACACCAGGCTTCCATCAAAATTAAAACTTATCCCCATAGAAGACCCTATGCATGAGAAGACAAGCTCCAGAACTACGAGGAAAAACATTTGTGAACCAAATAACAAAAAAAAGTATCTACAAAGAACTTCTACAAACTCACAAGTAAAACTATCATCAATTTATCAGAAAATGGTCAAAAGACATGAATAAGCATTTTCCAAAGAGGAAATTCACAGCAAATACACACATGAAAAAAGTGTCCCACATCATTAGTCACTCATGAAACGTAAATGAAAGGCACAGGGTCATCATTACACATCTATCTCTATGCCTAAAACAGAGAAACGGTGACAGCACCCAAACGCAGGGGAGTACACAGGGTCACCCATCAATGTGTAAAATGGTATAGCCACATGGGAAGAGTTAGGCAGTTTCTTATAAACTAATTCTACAATTACGGTATGACCCAGCAATTGCACTTTTAGGCATTTATCTCAGGGAAATGACAATGTATGTCCACACACAAAAATCTGTACACAACCGTTCATAGCAGTTTTATATATAACTGTCAAAAACTGGAAACCACCCAGATGTTTTTCAACAGATGAATCATTAAATTAACTGTGGTAGAATGAACTGCTATTACACACTAACAAGAAACTACTGATAATCCAACAACTTCAGGAAATTATGGTGAGTAAAAAAACCAACCCCAAAGGTAACACTGTGTGATGAAATTTACATAGAATTTTTGAGTTGACAAAACCATAGAAACGGAGGCGAGACTAATGGTTGCCAGCGGTAGGTGGCAGGATGGGGCAGTGGGTTGCCTATGACAGAAACAGGCAGGGTGCAGTGGCAAACAAGCTGTGGCGCTGGCCGGGACTACATTACAGTCGATATCCTAGTTGTGGTACTGAAAAACACTTTTGCAAAATGTTACCACTGGAGCAAAATGGATAAAGGGTAGGAAGTATTTCTGTGCATTATTTCCTTAAACTAGATGTAAATATACTATCTAAAAATTAAAAGTCCATTTTAAATATATTAACATACAATATTTATTTTTTTCATTAGCTTCCTTAAGAGATATTCATGAAAAAGGAAACAATGTTATTTGAAGACATTACTCTTGCTCACTTTTCACTAATAGAAAAAAACACATTAAAAAAAAATTAAGTTACAAACAAGTCAAAATCATGCACTTGTAAATTGCTTTAAACTTTTCAAAGATATTGAAAACACATAATCTTCACAGAGTTTTATACCAACATATGGGTCTTATAATTAAGGGGCAGTTCATTATATTTTCATCTAAAAAACTGACAGAAAGTCAGACAACTTGGCCCATATAACAAAACAAGTTGATGGCAAAAAAAAAAAAAATTGTATTGAAAGTTTACTAACAAGTCTATAGAGATTATTTTCTACCAGATCAGTTTCTTAGTCATAATTCTGAAGTGATGTGGTTGCATAAAATGTTTCGTTTATATTCTTAAAATTTTTAAAAAGGAGTATCTGATTTGTATTACCATAGTTTATTACCATTGTGTTCTTTATTTTGATTTGTATTACCATTGTCCTTTACTTTGTTTTAATTTATAAATGTTACAGAAATTACTTAAGAGCATGCAAAATGTGTAACTCTCTAAATTGTACCATGAAATTTAAACATTTTTATTTTGTTGATGTTTTCTTTAGCCATGCAGAAGCTTTTTAATTTGAGGAAATTTCATTTGTTTATTCTTTCCTTTATATCCCTGGCTCTAGGGGACATATCAGTGAAAATATTGCTGCGCGGAATAGCTGAGATTTTATTGCCTATGTTTTTCTCTAGGACTTCTATGGTGTAGCAACTTAATATTTAAGTTTTTATCCATCTTGAGGTTATTTTTGTGTATAAGTTGGTGGTCAAATTTCATTTTTTTTTTACATGTAGCTGTCCAGGTCTCCCAAAGCCATTTGTTGAGAAGGCTATTTTTACTCCATTTTATGCCCCTGCCTGCGTTGTTGAATATTAATTGACCATAGAGACTTGGGGTTATTTCTGGGCTCTCTATTCGGTTCCATTGATCCATGTGTCTGTTCTTTTGCCAGTACCAGACTGTTTCAATTACAGTAGCCTTGTAATATAGTTTGATATCAGATATTATGATCCCTCCTACTTTGTTTTTCTTTCTCAAAACTGCTGCAGCTATTTGGGGTTGTTTATGGTTCCATACAAATTTTTGAAATATTTGTTCTAAATTTCTGAAATGTCACTGGTATTTTAATAGGTATTGCATTGAATCTATAAATTGCTTTGGGTAGTATGGACATTCTGATGTTGTTAATTCTTCTAATCCATGAAAATGGTATATATTTATACCATTTATTTGTGTCTTCCTTAATTTCTTCAATGTTGTGCAGTTTTCCGAGCATAGGTCTTTAACCTCCTTGGTTAGGTTTATTCCTAGGTACTTTATGTTTCTGGAGGCTCTAGCAAATGAAACCTTTTCCCCTAATTTCTGTTTCTGATATTTCATTGTGTACAAAAATGCCTTCGATTTCTGAATACTGACTGTGTATCCCGCTGTTTGGGTCGTGAAGGAACATGTATAAGGACCATGGACAAAGACAAAGGAGGTGGGTAAGACTGAGGGTGAGCGCTCGAGGAAGGGAGGCAGGGGAGAGATGTAGGGGGAAAATGGGGACAGCTGTAGTTAAAGAACAATAAAAAATAAATTTAAAATAACTTAAAAATAAAAAATACATTTTTAAATGCACTGCCCTAAGGTAGCTAACTGCTACTACTCCTTAAAGCTGAGGCAGCTCTGACTCTAGGAAAACACTGGGTAGTAAACGCTTAGGGAAAAATTGTTACTGTAAATACATTTATCAATTTCAAATACATCCTCACTTCAGGACGTTAAAACATGAACCTCAGAATCAAAAATATCTCATATCACAAAATTCCTTAATTCTAAAGTTCAAAACCACTATGGTGATCTCTATTCAAGCCAAAAGTGAACTTGAGTTTTAGGTTAAATCATCATAAGGCCCTGCCCCCTTACAACTTACAACTTAACAGGGACCCCAAATAAAGAAATAGGGCCAAAATGAAATAATAGAGCAAAACTCCAGAAAGAGAGCTAAACAAAGAGGAGATAGCTAACGTATCTGATAGAGAATTTAAAGCCCCGTTAATCAAAATGCTCACAGAACTGACTGAGCTTGGTCAAAAAATGAAAGATAACCAAAACAAAATAAAGCAAAATTATTTTTTATTGTAAATGAAATAAAAATATAAATTCAAGGAACCAACAATGACAGGAAGGAAACCAGGACTCAAATAAATGACTTAGAACAAAAGGAAGAAATAAACATCCAACTGGAACAGAATGAAGAAACAAGAATTCAAAAAAATGAAGAGAGACTTTGGAACCTCTGGGACAACTCGAAACATTCCAAAACCTGAATTAATAGCAGTGCCAGAAGGAGAACAACAGCAGCAAATTGAAAACTTATTTGAACAAATAATGAAGGAGAACTCCCCCAATCTGGCAAAGGAAATAGACTTCCAGGGAAGCCCAGAGAGTCTGAAAGAAGTTGGACCCAAAGAGGAACACACCAAGGCACATCATCATTACATTACCCAAGATGAAAGAGAAGGAGAGAATCTTAGAAACAGCAAGAGGAAAGAAGACAGTTACCTACAAAAGAGTTTCCATAAGATTGTCAGCTAATTTCTCAAAAGAGACCTTACAAGCAAGAAGGGGCTGGAAAGAAATATTTGAAGTCATGAAATGCAAGGACCTACATCCAAGATTACTCTATTCAGCTAAACATCATTTAGAATGGAAGGGCAGATCAAGTGCTTCTCAGATAAGGTCAAGTTAAAGGAGTTCATCACCAAGCCATTATTATATGGAATGATAAAGGGACTTATCTAAGAAAAATAAGATAAAAAATATGAACAGTAAAATGACAAAAAACTCACAACTATCAACAAATGAACATAAAAAAATAAAAGAAAAACAATGAAAACAAAAACTAAGCAAACGACTAGAACAGGAACAGAATCAGGAAAATGGACATCACATGGAGGGTTTTCCATGGGGAGTGGGAAGGGAAAATTAGCAGCAGGGGAAACGTACAGGGAAGAAGCATAATTGGTAGGCATTAAATAGTATAGGAAACAGAAAACTCAACTTATATGTACAACCCATGGACATGAACTAGCAGGGTGGGGAAGCTGGAGGGCTTAGGATGGAGGAGGGATAAAGGGGGAAAATTAGGAAAACTGCATAACATAATCATAAAATATACTTTTAAAAAAGAACAAAGTGAAAACAATCATCTGTCCAATCACAACTACAAATTAATCAGAAATAAAAACCCAAATCTCTTGTCCCAGGGTCCACTGAAAACTTTGTGAAATAAACAACTTTAAAGGCACATCTTCAAAATGGTACAACATACTATCTTAAAGTACTTCCTAGAATATATTCATCATGGTGAGATACTATTCAGTTTCCTAGGGTAGCTTCTGAGTTCACATATGCATACACATATATACTTATATGTAGCACTTATCTCATTTTTATTTTTATTAACTCTATTATAGATGTCTCCACTTCCCATCCCCTTTGCTGTTATCTTTTTGATGACAAATTTGATGCCTTTTCAAAGATAAAATAATTATACAAAGTGTGAGGTAACATCCTCCTGTGGTATAAATTGGTAGTTCCCTTATGATTAGTGATGGTGAGCATCTTTTCATGTACACATTGGCAATTTATACATCTTCTCTGAAAAAATATTCAGTTCCTCTGCCCATTTTTTAACTTTTTCTTTTTTGTTATTGAGTTGTATGAGTTCCTTATATACTTTGGATATTAACCCTTATCAGATATATGATTTAGAAATGTTTTCTCCCATTAGGTAGGCTGCATTTTCATTTTGTTGATGATTTCCTTTACTGTGTAAAATCTGTTTAGATTGACATAGTTCCACCTGTTTCTTTTTGCTTTTTGATAATCTTTTCTTTTGTTACCAAGTGCAAAAAATCATTACAAAGACTGATGTCAAAGAACTTAATGTCTATGTTTACTCCTAGAAGTTGTCGGGTTTCAAGTTTTACATCAATGCTTTGAACCATTTTGAGTTTGTTTCTATGTACAGTGGAACCTCCGTTCTCTTTGAGAAGCAATTTGTTCAAAAAACCAAATCTCTTTGTCACCTGAGAGATGTGTGACATGAAATCATAGAGGTACAGGTAACAATGTGAAAGGATTATCAGGTCAAGAAAAGAAACTTTGTTCAACAACCAAGACATTTTTTCTGTGAACAACCTGGTCAAGAACCGAGCTGTTCCAGACGGGAGATACTTGAGAACTCAGGTTTGACTGTATGTGTAAGACAGTGATCCACTTTCACTCTACTGCTGTGCCTATCTAGTTTTCCTAATTCCATTTTTTGAAAAAATTATCCTTTCCCCCACTGTATATTTTTGGCTCCTTTGTCATAAATTTGTTCCAATGAGGTCCCACTGACTTATGTGTCTTTTTTAATGCAAATGCCATACTGTTTTGATTACTATAATACTGTAATATAGTTAGAAATCAGAAAGTGTTATGCTTCCAACTTTTTCTTTCTCAAGACTGCTTTGGCTATTTGGAATCTTTCATAATTCCATATAAATATTTTGTTTTTCAATTCTGTGAAAAATACCACTGGAATTTTGACATAGATTGCATTGAGTCTAGATAAATTTGGGTAGCATAAACATTTCAACAAAATTAATTCTTCCAGTCATTGACAACAGAATATTTTGCCACTTATGTCTTCTACAGTATCTTTCATCCATATCTTATACTTCTGGGTGTAGAGGTATTTCACCTCCTTGGTTAATTTTGTTCCTAAACATTTTATTTTGTGATACTATTGTAAAAGAGATTATTGTCTTAATTTCTTTTGCTGACATTTGTCAGTATAGAAACAAAACTTATTTTTATATATTGACTTTGTATCCTGTACCTCACTAAATTTCTTAACTGTTTTTTAGAGTTTTTTGGTTGTGTCTGTAAGGTTTTCTATATAATGTCATATGCAATTAGAGACAATTTTACTTCTTCATTTCTGATATGTATGCCTTTTCTTTCTTTCTCCTCCATAATTTCTCTGGCTAGGATTATCAGCACTATTTTAAATAAAAGTAGCAAGGTTGAGCATCCTTGTCTTCTTCCTAAATTTACATTAAAAGCTTTTCTCTTTTCTACATTGAGTATGTAATGTTTACTATAGGCTTGTCACATATGATTGTGTGTTAAGCTAAGGTCATTTTATATCCAGCTTGTTGAGGTTTTACCATGAAATAATGTTGAATTTTGTTACATGATTTTTTGCACATATATTGAGATTATAGAATTTATACTTTGTTAATGTGTTGCATCACACTGATTTGCAAGGGTTGGACCATCCTAACTAGTATCTCTGGAATAAATCCCACTTGATCATAGCATATGATTCTGTAAATATACTGTTCAATTTGGTTTGCTTTTACTTGGTTAAGAATTTTCATATCTATGTTCATCAGGGACAGTCATCTATAATTTTTTTTTTGGTAGTGCCCTTCTCTAGTTAAGGTATCAGGGTAATGCTGGTCTCCAAAATGAGTTTGGAAGTTTTCCCTTCTCATGAATTTTTTGATATAGTTTGAGGACAACTAATTCTTCTTCTTTAAATATTTGGTGGAAATTACCAGTAAAGCCAATTGATCCTATAATATTCTTTGCCAGGTGTCTTGAATACCAGTTCAATCTCCTTACTTGATGCTGGTTTGTTCATACATTCTATTTTTTCTTCAGTTTTGGGAGACTGAATGCTTTTAAACTGTTATCCTTTTCTTCTAGACTGTACAAATTGTGGGGATAACTGATTATAGAAATCTCTTATGATCCTTTGTATTTTTATCAGTTGTAATGATTCCACTTATTTTAATTTTATACTGCTGTCCTCTTATTTTTCTTGGTTAGTCTACCCAAAGGTTTGTCTGCTTTCAACCTAAACTAGGTCTTGGTTTGACTGACCTTTTCTATGGTCTTTAATCACTCTTCCATTTGTTATTTCCTTCCATCCACTATCTTTGTGCTTAGTTTGTTCCTTTTCTGTTTCCGTGAGGTGTAAAGCTAGGTTTATTTGAGATCTTGCTTGGTTCTTAATGTAGGCATTCATTACTATGAACTTCTTTCTTAGAACTGTTTTTGTTGTATCCAGTAAGTTATGTTGCTTCCGTTTTCCTTTGTCTCAAGATATTTTCTTATTTTTATTTCTATTTCTTCTTCGACTCATTGGTTGTTAAAGGCAATGGTACTTAATTTCCACATATTTTCTTCTTGTAACTGAATTCTACTTTCATACCATTGTGGCTATTAGAAAAGATAAATGATAAGATTTCATTCTTCCCAAATTTACTATGATGTGTTTTGTAGCCTAATATATGATCTATCCTGGAGAATGTTTCATGTGTGCTTGAGAATATGTATTCTGCCACTGTTGAGTGGAATATTCTGTGAAAATCTGTTAAAACATATGGGATAAGATGTAGTTTAAAATGTTTCATAACACATTTTCTATCTGGACAATCTATTGCTGAAAATGGGGTACTGCAGTTTCTTATTATAATTGTACTATTGTCTATTTCTCCCTACAGATCTGTTAATACTTCCTTTATATATTTAAGTGCTCCTGTGTTGACTGCACCAACCAATATCAGGTTGGCCAAAAAGAACTTATAGTTTTTTCCATAAAATAAAACCCACTTTTATTTTCACCAATAACTTTATTGATTTAGATATTTTCAGTATGTCAGCTATCCCCTACATGGAATGACACTGATTTTACTCAATATCTCAATTTGATCACTAACAACTTCAACTAGTCTGCCCAACTGGGGAGCATTTTCCAGTGAAAAATATCCAGCACAAAACTTTGCAAACCACCTTTGACATGTCCCACTGATCAAAGCACCTTCTCCATAGAATGCACAAATCTTTTTTTTGCACCTCAGTTGCATTTTTACTTTTCTTGAAATAAAAAAGCATAATATGCCAAAATTACTGCATATTTCCTTCCATTTTCAGTATTAAAATGGCTACACAAGAATTCACCAATGTTGTTTTTTTAATTCATGCTGATATGACTGACAGCTGTCACAATAAAATATAACAAAATTGTTTTTAAATGAAGTTAAAGACAAAAGACAACTAAGCACTACTAGAGCCATCTTACTGAAAGAAACCAAATGAACTTTTTGGCCACCCAATATTATACCTTTAGATGAGCTGAACCCTTTGTCATTATACAATGACCTCCATCTCTGTTACAGTTTTTTATGTTAAGTCCATTTTGTCTTGTATAACTACCTGCTTACTTTTTATTTGTTTGCATAGAATATCTTTTTGCATCCCTTCACTTACAATCTATGTGTGCCCTTAAAGGTGAAGTAAATGTAGACAACATATAATTGGGTCTTGTGTTTTTTTTTTTTTTTCTTTTGGAGAGGGAGAGAAACATCAATGTGTGACAGGCACATCAATCGGTTGTCTCTCGCACACCCCCAAATGGGGACTTGGCCTACAACCCAGACATATGCCCTGACTAGGAATCAAACCAGTGACCCTTCCTTCACAGGCCAGCACTCAATTCATGAGCCATAACAGCCAAGGCTCTTTTTCTTTTTCATTCATTCACCCATATTTTGAATGGAGAATTTAGCCTATTTACATTTAAAGAAATTATTCATAATTATGAATTTGCCCTTGCCATTTTGCTGTTTCCTGGTTATTTTATAATTCCTTTGTTTCTTCCTTCCTTGTTCCCTTTTTGATTTGATGATTTTCTGTACTGAAATGCTTAGATCCCCTTTTCTTTATCTTTTCTGTATCTACTATAGGTTCTTGTTTGGGTTTACAATGAGGCTTATGTAAAACACAACAATCTATTTTAGGCTGATACCCTAACACTGAACGCATACAGAACCTCTACAATTTTACACTTCTTGCACATTTCATGTTTTTATATCACTATTTACAAGTCCTTACCATTATATCCATTGACAAATTATTAGTCATTTTAATACAACCTTCATACTGGAGTTCTAAGTGTCTTATTAACCATCATCATATTAGAATATTCTGATTTTAACCTCAAATACACACACCTTTATCAGTGATATTTGTGCTTTCAAATGTTTTCCTGTACTACTTAGCATTGCTTCATGTCAGATCAAAGAACCCCCTTTAACATTTCTTGTAAGGAAAATACAGTGACGATAAAATCCTTCAGATTTTGCTTGTCTGGAAAATTCTTCGCCTCTCCTTTAATTCTGAGTGACAACCTTACAGATAGAGTATTCTTGGTTGGAATTTTGGGGTTTTTTCCAGCACTTTAAATACTATATATTGTACAACTCCATTCCATCCTGCAAACTTTCTGCTGAAAGTACTTGTGGATAGTCTAATGGGCCTTCCCCCGTACAAAATGATTTTTTTTTGACTCCTGCTGAATTTAAGTCACTTCTTGTCTTTAACTTTTGATAATTTATATTGTCTTAGTGTATCTCTTTAGAGTCACTTTTTTGATATTCTTTGTCATTCCTGGATTTGGGTACCTTATTTCCCTAGGTTATGAATGCTTTCAGCCATCATCTCTTTGAAAAAGCTTTCTATCCCTTTCACTCACTCATCTCCTACTGGGATTCCTGTAATGTACATACTGGTCTGCTTAATGGCGTCCCTTAAGCAATCTCTCCTTTTTTTCATTCTTTTCACTTTTTACTCCTCCAATTAGATTACTTCCACTGCCCTGTCTTCAAGTTCACTGATTCTTTATTCCACTTGATCTAGTATAATACTGAAGCCTTCTATTACATTTTTCAGTTCAGATATTGTATTCTTCTGTGATTTTTTTGGTACTTTTTAATATTTTCTATCTCTTGAAATTATCACTTTGTTCAAAGTTGTTTTATTCGCCTCAGTGACCATCTACCTGTAGGATCATTATTTTGAACTATCAGGTTCACTTATCTCCATTTTATTAAGATCTATTGTTGTAGTACTATTTTGTTCTTTTGTTTCAATAATATTCTTCAGTTTATGCATTTTCCTCAATTCTCTACATTGGTTTCTGCACGACAGAGATAACAGCCACCTCTCCCAGTGTATCTCATGAATAAGCTCAGTCCTAACACTTGATTGACTCTTAAATGTTTTTGACTGTCAAAGCTGCATTCTTTGTTAGTATTTAATGCCAATAGTTAAAGGTATGTCAAGACCCATCAGTATCCTGGAAGGTAATATGGCAATCAGCACCTAGATACAATAGTGATGACAACTGAACTTCAAGACAGCAGCTAGTTAGTAGTTATGTAGTTAGAATCCTTCCAAGAGGAAACTGGGAAGGGGAAATTTTTGCCTGCTACATCTTAAATGGATCTGTATACATTGTCATGAAGAATGGGGGTTGGTGGGAGTGGAGGTCCTTAGTCTGTTGAGAACTTCTTCATCTGATGCTGTCCTGTGACACTCCTTCATACACACCCCTTGACTATCAGCTCCAGGTGATCCAGAGGCCTGTCTCTCTAGCAGCAGTTACAAAAACTAGGGCACCAGATATGTCTCCAACAAGGGAGATACTGGTGATCTTCAGTAGGCTGGAAGAAAAGAGCACAGGAGGTGTCAGCCAGCTTCCCTCATCTCTGGGGAGGATGAATACCATTTTGAGTGGGTATTCCCTCTTTCACCCAATGGATAAGAGTCACTCAGCTAGTTTCTGGATTTCTTTCAGAAGGATTTGTTCAGTGTGTAGCTATACATTAGGTATGTCTGAGAGAAGCTGTTTCAATAGCCATGTCACCATCTTTGTAGCCAATTTCCTGATTTTTCCTCTCAAGTGGAAGATCTAGGAATTGCAAAAGAATAGAAGCCTAAAATGCTAGGCTACTTAAAGTGGACCAAAACTCACACTTAGGTCCAGGGAGAAATGTAAATACATTTGCTCGTCACAAAGAGTCTTCTCTACCTCCTCAATCATAACTGGGAATCCTTGACGTGATAAAGGACCAAGCTGGGAAATGGGGAAGGTGACATTAGATTGGCCAACAACTCATCTGGCAGCTGTCTGAGGACCTGAGATTTTTGAAAAGTTCCTCCTGAGTCTTCTACCACAAACACTGTCAACTGACCCTGTTGAGTTTTAAGAACATGATCTTCAGCTTTTACTCATAAACAAATAGCAATTCACACATGAACAAAGAAAAAAGAAATCTCTGTTAAACCACTATTAAGTAAATACATTTAAAAAATAATAAAAATAATAAAACATACATTGATATAGAAGCTGTATGTACTGATTTCCTTCTGCCAGCTTCCTAAATAAATGAAATGGTAACTTGATATAAAACATAAAACTAAAAGAAGCAGAACAGAAACCTAAAATGTTAGAAATTATGTACTTCTACCCATTTATTTTACAAGTAATAAAATTAAGACCCAGCAGTTAATGACTTTCACAGTCACCAACCCATTATGACAAATCTAAAAAAAATTACCTAGATATCCTGTATAAGACTTCTGTGCTTTCAGTTACAGTAAGCTTTTCAGGGTAAGTGGGAAAATGTAACATCTACCTAAAACCCATTACTCACTACCAGTATGTCAGATCCATCTATATAGTACTTACAGGAATATTCTGTTAACAGTAGGATAACTGAAGCTATCTTTTTAAAAGATCATTTGAATTGTAATTTTATATCAAGATGGTAAGAAGGGAATAACTTCTAAACTAGAAAACGTATGTTATTCAAATACAAAATCCCTACACTAAACAAAGTATTAACATGTTTTGAGAATCTATTATGTACCAATCACCGAATTCAATTCTTGATAAATATTATCTTCTTTATATTAATATCAGAAGCCTGTAATGGAAGTATTAAATCTTGATTACAGTCTAGTTCAGCCATTTTACTAGCTGTTACCTTGCACAAGTTATTTAACCTCCTAATATGCCCACTTCCACGTCTGTAAAATGAAATGTGACATCTTCATACCTCATAGGACTATTATGGAAATTAAGTAAATATAAAGTACATAGAACAGTTATCTGCTCACTTGGAAATGTTCAGTAAAGTCTCGATACAATGACGACGACCAAGGTATTTTCTCAAATTTATAGATGAGCAAACTAATTTCTTTTTATGAAAAGAAAAGCTACTTGTCCATAATCATATAACTAATGAGGAACCAGATTTGAACCTAAATGTGCTTGACACCAAAGTTATTAAGAAAAACACACGTGTGTGTTTGTGTGTATATTTACAGGTTTATGTCAAATATACTTTACTTTCTTTGAATATTAGATATCCAGTGTATGGTAAGTCTTTGTTAACCACAATATTTAATCTCTTGATCTTGCCAGATAATGAGATCTGAAACAAAATAGGCACACAATATGCAAGGTTGCATACTAGATGCCAAAAGCAAGTAAGACACACTAGAGAAAGCTACGATGTATTACAGCAAAATATATAAACTTAACCACAGTAAAATAAATCACTGCTTAGTGCCATTACAGTAAGTTACCCACCTAGTATACAGGAAAGAACAAAAGATGTCATACATGAAATGGAAGGGAACAGAGGAATTTGATCATGTATTTTAGAGATAAGAAAACTTCAGCTTTAGAAGGTACATGATTTATCAAATCACTAATTACTCAAAAGATTTTACATACTAGGTAACCTTCTGACACTGAACTCTTAGCTTACATTCTAACAGAAAATACAAAAGAAGCAAAAAACAAATTAATTTACAATATATGACAGGTAGGAAGAGGTGCAATGAAGTAAAGGCAGAGTAAAGAAGAGACCAGAGAATGACAAGTACTGTTTTAGTGGCCAGGTGGTGGCCAGGGCAATAATTTCAGACAGGGTAATATTAGGAGAGACCTGTGTAAAACAACGTAAATAATGGGAGTAGTGGGCTAGGAAGGGGATCTAGGAAAAAAAATGCAGCCAGTGTACAGGGTCCTATGGGGCAGTAAGCTAGATATATTTGAGGATCTAATAACCAGCTTTCTTGCATTCAGGTTCATATTTCTTTCCACTGTAGCACACCCCATACCTCAGTGATTACCACGATTAAAACATGCTATTTATTCTTACAGGTAATTTGAATCACTTCATAGTACTCTATCCTATTATTTAAGTAGCAAAATTATTCACTGTATAATAAATCCTCTTTGAAGTGACTAATATCACTGGCACTTTCTTAGGAAGGACTTTTTAAAAAAATAAATGTCTGAAATAATCTGTCTTATTTCCCAAACAAGTAAAATTAAATTGGGCAAAAGCAAATTTTGTATGTTTAAAACATTGCAAGAAAAAAATTCTTTAGATAATTACTGTATCCTCAGAGCTCTTACATAATTATAAAAGGCATTCTTTGTTATAAAATAGATTGAAATAGTTTTCTCCATTTCCTTTCTTTAATTTTGAGATAACATTTTCAGAAAGCCTGTTCATTACACACCCTCCTTAACTGTCTTCTATAACTTGAAAATAATTAAATACATAATGTATACACTGAAAATTTTTATGCAGCAAAATTGAAATATTCAAAGAAACATATGACAAAATGTACAGAACACTAGGTAGAAATTTAATCTGTAAGTTTCAAAAGCAAAAAACACTTTAAAAATAATTCAAAGTGAAAAAAAGATATTCTTTTTCTTTCCTTGCCATGTTCACTAATCATAACTTGGTATTAAAACCCAGAGTCTTAAATCAGAAACAAAAACTTTGGACTATCAGTCTCAAAATAAGGTTTTTTTAATATGGATATATTTCAGGTTGATTTCATTCAACTAATTAAAAAAAATGTTAAGGTTCTCATCAGTCCAAGATTTCAGGTTCACATATTCCAGGTTCATTTCATTCAACTAATAAAAAAAATGTTAAGGTTCTCATCAGTCCAAGATTTCAGAGAAACATGGCTACCTTTTGAAAATTAAGCTTCAGAGAAGTTCCTGTGGAATCTATTCATTTGGCTGGATCTATAGAGGAAACCATAAGAAAGGATCTGAATAGAGAACTGCAGTGGTTATTTATCAGAAAAGGTAAATTAAGATTTTCTAAATCAATTCCCAGGCTAAAAGACCACCCAAAGACATTTGCACTGATCAAATCATACCAAATGACAGAGGAAGTCCTCCTCACCACCAAAGAAAACAATATTCTTTCCAGAAAAATTTATTTGTGAGACAAATCAAACCCCTGGTTTGAGATCCCCTTTTTTAACACAAGAATAGTAAAATAATTTTATTTTGATTGGAAAGCCATTAAGTAGTAACCTTATGTCACAACTATATGTAACACAATTGATCACTTTTAATAAGTATAGGATTTGAAACATTTTTTGAAAGTCATCAGAGAAAAATCCCTTTATACTGATAGTAAAAATTAAACATTGTAACTTTTCATCTTCCCTTCTGCATTAGGACAAGGGAATTTCCCATTGATGCAGCTCAGGGCATCATTTTCCTCACTGCTGCTCTACAGAGCGACCTTCTGAAAGCTATCATAGATGTTCCAAAAGAAAAGGTTCCATCAGGAAAGATTTTTGCAACCATTGCACTGAACATACAAAATAGGTTTCTTTACTATAAAAACTTGAAAAGATGAAATGCTGCCATTTGCAACAATGATGGATCTTGAAAATATCATACTAGCGAAGTCAGAAAAAGTTAAGAAAATATGATTTCACTCATGTGAGACATAAAACTGAAAGCAACAAATGAATAAGAAAAATAAACAAAAACTCATTGATACAGACAACAGTATGGTGTTTTCTGGAAATAAGGGGGTGGGGGTTACTAAAGGGTAAAAGGGGTCAAATACATGGAGAAAGAAGATTTGACTTTGGGTGATGGCATACAATCACAGTACATATAATGTATCCTAGAAGTGTACACTTGAAACCCATATAATCTTATTAACCACTGTCACTCCAATAAATTTTTATGAACTTATTTTTAAAGCGTTAATATGCACTGTACAACTCCAACTGATGGCATTGAGTATGAAATATTTCCCAAAAATCTGTGACTAAGAAATAAAATTTGGTGGGTAAAAAAATCTATATGCATTTTGAAAATTTTTCAAATTCCATGTAACATGGTTTGAGAAATGCTATTGGAAGTTTAAATTATGATGGATGAGAAACTAATTGGCCCACAGAAATCAGTATGTTCAATGCAAAGCTTCCCTATGCATGACAGAACACATGCCCTGTGGTTCTAACCTGACAATAAACTTTTATAAACGTGTTTGCTTATTTAAATTCCTTAACCATAGCAATTTTTGTATTGAAACTGTGTGAAAAAATACTTCGCTATTTAATTACATAGAAGAAGACTTGGCAGACATAATAGTGTATCAATATTGGCTTATCACTTGTAATAGAAACAGGAGGGAGGGAAAGCAACAGTGGTAGGAGGAGCATGTGGGAACCCTCTTTCAGCTCAATTGTCCCTAAACTTAGCACTGCTCTTAAAAATATAAAGACTATAAATTTTAAAACAACACAATAAAAGTAGGCATTTTAAGACAGAAAAAATATATACAAATTTTCTAAATTTTTTTTTTACTGAATCACAAATTCCACAGTAAGACCAATCTGAAAATATTTATGTCATCTATTCTAGCAGAAGAGGATGTTGTATCAGTACTCCCAGTGTCCATGGCTTAAAACAATTCAGTTCTCGAGAGTAAAAACTATTAATATATCTAGTCCTTTAATTGATGGCATCAAATTTTACACCTGCTATATGTCTGACACTTTCCTTCAGTCACCTCATGTTCACTCATTTTACTAAGTACGCTGATGTCACAGAAACTGCTGTCCAATAAGCAACAGTAGCCCATGGGAAAGCTATACAAGGAAGTAAGTGCCCTTAGTCCAGTACTCCCATTCTTCAAATCACTTTAATTCAGATTTCTTAGAAATTGCTATAAGGAGGATATTTCTAATTATCTTTTAAAGGCAGTCAGCTGAACTCTTAGTCAATTTAAATTCTTAGTGTTGTGGTAAAAGAAATCAAGGTTCTAATTCTGGTATTATAGATCCTGATTCTGATAGTTTGTTTAAAAAATGTACACACACACACACACACACACACACACTGGTTTATGAAAAAATAAAATGACAGTAATAATAAAACATTCGCATTAACATAGCACTAAAACAGAATTGTTTGAAATGTAAAAATATGACCAAGTGTAAGAATTATTTGCTTTCAAATGAGAATGGAGAACTGAAATCATGTAAATGTCAGTTACTTCAAAGAATACTGATAAATTTGTTTTCTTCCTTAATTTCATTTTTTTATAAGGGGCATATTTAACTATATCTCAAATCGTCTTACAAGGGCAAATAATTGAGCAATTTTTTGTTTCTCACTTTTTTTTTAATTCTTTATTTTATTGATTATGCTATTACAGTTGGCCCATTTTCCCTCTTCACTCCCCACCACCCTGCCCATCCCCTCCCACCCTCATTCCCCCCTTTAGTTCATGTCCACGTGTCATAAGTTTAGTGTCTACATGTCCCATACTATTCTTACCCTCCCCATGTCTATTTTCTACCTACTGTCTATGCTACTTATTCTCTATATCTTTTCCCCCTCCCTCCTCCTCCTACTTCCCTGTTGCTAACCCTCCATATGATGACTTTTTTTTTACTGTTCATATTTTTAATCTTCTTTTTCTTAGGTAAGTCCCTTTAACATTTCATATAATAAGGGCTTGGTGATGATGAACTCTTTTAACTTGGCCTTGTCTGGAAAGCACTTTATCTGCCCTTCCATTCTAAATGAAAGCTTTGCTGGATAGAGCAATCTGGGCTGTAGGTCCTTGCTTTTCATGACTTGGAATACTTCTTGCCAGCCCCTTCTTGCCTGTAAGGTCTCTTTTGAGA